>JAODPA010133250.1:0-16613 GCA_025585075.1 Nepenthes mirabilis
CCTCTCCGACCGTCCGAGAGCTTTGCTCTCTGTTCTCTGTCCGAGCGTTGTGTCCGCTCGATCTTCCGCGCGTTTTGCTCCAACAAATGTGCCTATGGAATACTGGACTCCCTTGAGACTTAGTTGTATTGCCAATGTAGTGGGTAAACCAATCCAATTGGACCCTAATATGGCCAAAATGGAACATATGCATTATGCACGGGTTTGTGTCGAGGTGGGGGTCGATGATGCATTGCCCATGAAAATTAGATTGAGTATCGGGTTGAATTTTAAATTGGGGTTGGAGTCACTCATTGAAATGGATGTTAATTACTAATGGAAACCGATGTGATGTGGTAGCTGTTGGCAACTGGGACATCATATGTCCCAATGCAAATCAAAGATTATTTATCATCCTTCGGGTAAAATTTTTCTGATATCTCACCCTAATTCTATTCAGCTAGAGTCCAAGGTGAAAAGGCTGAAATCTACAGCTCAAGGTAAACTGGCTAAGGCTCCTATTGCACCAATTTCAAATTCATTTGATACCCTTAAGTGTGATGAAATCGAGTCTGGTAAGGTCAGTTCAGGGGATTCTATTATAGCCTCTCAGTAGGTATGTGATTCTAACATGGCAATCCCCACAAAGATGCAATCAACTGTGGAGAGTAAGCCCTTGCTGGATCAATCCTGAACTGATCACCTCTGTGCGAATCACTCAGCTTTAGATTCCAATAATGCCCACTTTGATGGGGTTCATGATGCAAAAAGTTCAGCTACTCGGTCCTGGGTAGATTGTCCTTTCCCTTCTAATCCAAGGTCTGATGAAGAACTAATGTTGGAGGAATCAACAACCGGCTAGATCAATGATTCAGGAACAGAAGAAATGGATTGTGGTATGTAGAATCTGGTATATAATGTTTTGCTTCCTTGTAGAAATGCAATGCCTAGTTCATCAGAAGAGGCTAACCAGAAGGCAGTAGGATTAGGTTCTATCAACAATTTGGATGCCAGAATTGGAAACACCTGCTCTAGGACTCACGATGCTACATCTTGTACGAATAGACTTAAGATGAAGCCTAATGATTACCCGAGTGAGTCTCCCTAGTTGCTACTTTGAGTGCGGATGATGGATCTGCATCTTGGTCCGACCGCCTAATGAAATTTGTAGACAAGGACATGTGCCCAGCCAAGCAATCTCCCTCTCAAGATGCTGTTGCCCTTAATGCTGCTTCTCCTGAATTTATCCCAACTCAACCCGAGAAGTCTCTTTGTCATACTAAGCCATTGAAATCAATTGTCAAGAAATCTGAGGGGCCTAAAAGTAAAAATTTCCCTCCTTCACATTCTCATGGTTTATATAGCTTGTTAGAATGTCCATGGGTTAAATGGTAATGTTAAAGCCCATGAAATTTGTCAGTTTATTATCTCTTCTCGGTGTGAAATTATGGGATTGGTTGAAATCAAGGTCTATGAATGTAATACTATGCAAATCGCTGGTGATATAATGCCTTGATGGCAATGGATAATGAACTATTCTGGCACTTTTATTGGTCATATTTGGGTTGGATGGAACTTAGGCTTTGTGGAGGTGGATGGTCTCTCTAAAAAGGATCAAGTTGGTCATTGCAAAGCCCGCTTCGAGAAGGATAATAAGGTATGCATTTTATCATTTGTTTATAGGGCGAACCCGGATATGCAATGCTGAACTCTTTGGGATAGTCTTTGAGTGAACAGCTACCAAATGCATGATATTGCATGGGCTGCACTGGGGGATTTCAATGCTATAAGGTCACCTTTAGATGGGTTGGGGGGTGTATGGCATATTAGGAGCTCCATAGACCTGGATTCTTGTCTCAATGATTGTGACCTAGTGGATGTTTTCCACAATGGTGCTATGTATACTTGGAATGATAGGAGAGATACGACTGTTGGCATTTACTAGAAGCTAGATCAGATTGTTGTGAATGGCAATTGGCTAGTGGATTTCGGGGTGTGCAAAGCATCCTTCCTCCCGGCTAGACTCTCAGATCACTCTCATTGTATTCTACATTTGGAGGATGTGAAGGACATGCGTAAAGTATGTTTTGATTCAATAATTTTCTCAGTAAGCATTCGAACTTCATCCAGATTTTGAGAGAGGCATGATAAGAGGAGATTTAGGGTGTTCCAATATTTTGGCTCCAGTTCAAATTGAAAATTGCTAAGAGGCTCTTAAAATAACTTAATGCTCACCTTGGCAACGTTTATGAGGTAGTTGTCTGCATGCACAAGGAGTCGGAGGACATCCAGCAGGCTCAAGCTCACTATCCAAGTAGTATGAGTAATGCTGAGGAGGAAAAGAACTGCAAAATCGCCTACTTTCAAGCTATGGCCTGGGAGCTAGAGTTTATCCAACAAAAAGCTAAACGTAATCTGCTAAAGGATGGAGACCAATGTACCATATTCTTCTTCTATTCCGTCTCTAGCAACTGCAATTGTTATCGGATTTTCTCATTGGTCAAATAGGATGGTACTACAACAGGTGGAAAAGAAGAAGTTCAGGAATTGAATGTTGATCACTTTACCTAGTTCTTGGGTATGGGGGGTGATCCTGGTATTGTTAACAAAGATAGGTTCCGCCCTTTCATCCTACATTCTATTCCTAGCTCTCTTTGTAAGCTTCTTTGTAACTCGATCAGTGTCGATGAGATCCAACAAGCTATTTTCTCCATAGGCGATAACAAAGTGCCTGGTCTAGATGGCTTCTTATCAAAATTCTTCTAGAAAGCATGGCATATTGTGGATCCTTAATCTATTAAAGCGGTTCGGGATTTCTTCACACATGGAATGCTACTCAAACAAGTAAATGCCACCATCATTAGCTTAATTTCAAAGGTGATTTCTCTATCCTAGGTGGGTGACTATAGGCCTATTTCATGATGTAACGTTATCTATAAAGTCATTTCAAAGATTATTGCTAATTGCTTGAAGCCCACTATTCCGTTCCTGGTCAATATATGTCAAATAGCTTTTGTGGCAGGAAGGTAGATTAGTGATAATATTTTGCTAGCTCCGGAGTTATTCATAAATATCACACAAGGAAAGGTGCCCCCCGATGTGCAATGAAGCTTAACTGTAACGACCCAAATTATCGAGTTCTTAAAAATCTGGTCAACGCCAATTGACCGGAGAAAGTAGAGTAAATTGGCCTTAGAATAAAATTTTTTTAGTCTGAAATTCCTGATAAAAAGAAGTCCGGAATATTTCGTGATACAAAATAAGTCCGGCTTCATCCATAAGAATCAGGTCCAGCCACTTTCAGAAAGAAAATCTAAATCGACCCTCAACATGTTTTGAAATTGGGTTTTTGTTCCATTAAAGGCCGGAGTGCAATGTATGAAATGTAAGGCCGAAGTGACATGAAGGCCGGAGTAGTTTTGTGTGTTGGAGACCGGAGTAGTTTAGTGACTTTGTAAGGCCAGAGTAGAATTATGGGCAGAAAGCCAAAGTTGAAGATCCAGTCAACAAGCGTTGACCGGAGATCATGTGAGGAATAATCCGGTCAACGCCGATAGTTGACCGAAATATGATTAAATGAGAAAAGTTAAATTCTGCTAAGTTAAGATAATCCAGAATTCAATGTGTTTATATGAGAAAATTAGGTTCAATTAACCAGATATTTAATATGTTTACATGAGAAAGCCAAGTTCAGTTAATTGGGAATTTATGAACTCCTTAGGAATATAAGATTATAAATGATCTAATTAATAAGAAATATTTCCTCTGAATCATTAATAATGATCATCATTAATAAGAAATATTTCTCCCTGAATCATCAATAATGATCATTATTAATAAAGAACATTTTTCTTGTACTACCAATCATTTATGAAGGCTATCAAATTCAAGGTCTATAAATAGAATTAGAAGAAATGAGAAGGAGACAGGCAATAGAATTATAAGCAAATGAAGGCCAAGGGAATTCAAGGCAAGGTAGAAGAAAAGTGGAAGAAATCCAGGCAAGATACTCACCCCTATTTTTAAGTTCATATTTATGCTTGATTTCTATGTTAGTATATTTGATATTATATGAAGTTATATAATGTTTATTCTGTTCTTTTCATATCTGATGCTTACGATTAATTGTCGATAATTGCATGTTTAAGGAAAATACTTCTTGATATTTGGTTTTGTATGATTATCTGTCAATTTATACGAATTTTGATGATTGTATGGAAAAGTACTCCGCCTTTGAAGAAGAACTCTGCCCTTTTGAAGAAAACGCACTCTGTCTTTTTACAAAAAAGAACTCCGTCCTTGGTGAAAAAGTACTCCGTCTTTTTATGAAAAGAGCTCCGTCCTTTTACGAAAACAGCTCCGCCCTTTGAAAAAAAGCACTCCGTCTTTTTATGAAAAGAGCTCCGTCCTTTTACGAAAACAGCTCCATCCTTTGAAGAAAAGTGCTCCGTCTTTTTATGAAAAGAGCTCCGTCCTTTGACGAAAACAGCTCCGTCCTTTGGAGAAAAGTGCTCCGTCTTTTTATAAAAAGAGCTCCGTCCTTTTACGAAAACAGCTCCGTCCTTTGAAGAAAAGTGCTCCGTCTTTTTATGAAAAGAGCTCCATCCTTTTACGAAAACAGCTCCGTCCTTTGAAGAAAAGTGCTCCGTCTTTTAACAGAAAAGAGCTCCGTCTTTTGAAGAAAAAACACTCCGTCCGTTTACGAAAAAGAGCTCCATCCTTTTAAAGCACTCCGTCGTTTTACACTCCGGTATTTAGAATTCCAGTTTTAAAGGAACTCCGGCTTTTAAGAACTTCGGGTAAGAACTCTGCCTTTTGAAAAGAACTCCGCCTCTATGAATAACGAACTCCGGTTCTCACAGCTTCGGATTATAAAGAACTCCGATTTTTTTTGAACTCCGTCTGAAAAAGAACTTCGGCATTTATGAACTCCGTCTGAAAAAGAAAAGAGCTTCGGCTTAAAGAATAATGTATTAATTCAGATAGCAAGTGGAACTCTATGACTTTTGAACCATAATGAACGGCCATATGAACTAAGAACCGAGTCTCCATTAAGCTTGCTGTAAAAGATGGATGAAGGATATTGAAGTGACACTCGAGGATGCCTCCTGGGCCACGGGAGGGAACCTTTTGGTGGCATAAGACTTTTGGCCCCGTATGCCGGGATAAAGGCATTACCTTCCGCCCCAGGGAGCATAATGAGGGGATACGGCTTTAGGTTGTAGGGTTACACACAACCCGTCCTCGATGTTGTCCGCTTCCGTCCGGTCCCTAAAGATGATAAGAACCCTCCATGATTTTTATGAGTTTTCAATAAACAAGACAAGAAGCAAAAGACGAAGAAAATTTCGAACTAAAAGACTTGATGAATTTCATATTATATTTGCTTATATGTATATGTTATGTTCTCTATTTTCTACATGTGAGTATTTTGTTGGGCTTTGTAGCTCATTCTTGCCATTTTTCAGATGATGAAAGAATTAGGGAGGATGAAGTTGAGTAGAACTTTTTGGAGTATCAAAGTGATTTGGCGAGCCGGAGCAGATTTTGAAGAGCTTTATTTTGTCTTTAAATGTTGAATAGACTCCGCTGTTTATGAACTTTATTAATGTTGTTAGTATATTTTCGTATTTTTCCTTTGAGGATTCTGTAATGAATATTTATTAGTAAGCATCTCAGAGTATTTTAGTTTAAAAATTAAATTAATGGGCCAGCATTATTTTAGTCCGGCTTCATGAGACCCTGAGTTTGTCTTTTTACAAAAAAAATGGGTCGTCACAGTTGGTATCAGAGAAAGAAATGAGATGCTTTAGGATAAGTTGAATTAAACACGAAAAATAGGACGGACTTAGTTACGGAAGTTAGATTATGTTTTAATGTTACGGACGGAGTCCATTATGATAGTTGCTTTAAGACTAACAAAAATATTCTTTTCAGAACTTCAAATCGTTCTTAAAGTCATGTCTAACAGAGGAAGGCGAAACATTCAAATGAGCAACACTTCGGATCGGGAGGCACGATACTTGAATCTGTTGGACAGAATGGCCGAAGTCATAGAAGCTTTGACTCCAACAACACCCACTCCGGCGGCTACCCCAATTCCTGTACATCAGGAACGATCGGTTTATGATCGATTCACCAACGAACGAATTCCTGAATTCTTCGGGGAACCTGACCATTGAAGGCAGACACTTGGCTTCAAAGACTGAAAAAGGTGTTTGCAGTGATTAAGTATCCTGCTGGAGACATGGTTCTGTATGCCACTCATAAGCTGGCAGGCGAAGCTCATCATTGGTGGAAAATGCAAAAAAAAAGTTTTCAACATGCCAGATCGGGATATTAGCTGGGAAATATTTGAAGCAGCATTTTTGGAGAAGTATTTCCCTGCTAATCTTCGTGGACAAAAGGAGGATGAATTCCTTCGCCTAAGGCAGGGTACTCGTTCGGTGACTGAGTATGATACAAAGTTTACAGAATTATCTCGATATGCTCCTTTTATGGTGGATGATCCGGAAAGGAAGGCTAGGAGATTCTTTCAGGGTTTGAGAGATGATATTAGAAGGCAACTTTCAACTCTGACATTGGTTACCTATGGAGAGGTACTCGAGAAGGCGGTCATCTATGAGAAAGAACTCGAAAGAGGAGCAATGGTCAGACAAAGGGCTTTCAGTCAGACTTCAAGGGGCAGTGTGAGTGGAGGTCCTTCTAAGAAAGCAAGACCCTCGGTGCCTAGTGGGGAGTAGAATAGGTCTGTGCCAAATTTTTGAGCTTCAGCTAAAAATGAATGTGAGCATTGTGGGAAGTATCATGAAGGAAAACCTTGTTATAAGAAGCTGGGAGTCTGTTATAACTGTGGCCAAGCTGGATACTTGATTAGGGACTGTCCACTTCTTAAATAGGTCCCAGGATCTAAACCCCCTATTACAGCTAAGGTGTTTGCTGTCTCTACACAGGAGGCCGAAAACTCTACGGAGGTTGTGGAAGGTAAACTTTCTATTTGTGGAACGTCTAGTCATGTGCTTTTTGACTCCGGGTCCACTCACTCTTTTGTGTCTCATAAATTTGCATAACACCTTACAACCTCTCCTCAAGTACTTGACTGCCCACTGATGGTCGCTTCACCTATAGGGTCGTCAAAAATTCTAAATATAGTATATTTGGAATGTCCACTAGAATTAAAGGGATGTGTAATGCCTGTTAATCTAATCTTACTAGAAATGATTGATTTTGATGTAATTTTGGGAATGGACTGGTTAGCAAGTTGTCATGCCAGAATTGATTGCTTCCGGAAAAGAGTGGAGTTCACCATTCCTGGAACCAAGTCATTCTATATTCAAGGAGTCCGGCGGAAGAAAGCATCTTGTTTCATTTCAGCTCTTCATGCCAGGCACTTGATTAATGATGGGTGTCAAGCTTATCTAGCTTTTGCCAGCGTGATTACTGAGCGGGAATCTGTAGCCAAAGAAATTCCTATAGTACGAGAATTCGAAGATGTATTTCCTGAGGATTTGCCTGGGTTGCCACCTCAGCGAGAATTGGAGTTTGAAGTGGAATTGATGCCAGGATCTGCACCGATATCCAAAGCGCCGTACAGAATGGCGCCGGCCGAACTTAAAGAATTGAAACAGCAACTGCAGGAATTATTAGACAAAGGTTTCATTCGGCCGAGTGTATCACCATGGGGAGCTCCGGTTCTCTTTGTAAAGAAGAAAGACGAAACCATGAGATTATGCGTGGATTATCGGGAATTGAACAAAATTACTACGAAGAATAAATATCCTCTGCCAAGGATTGATGATCTTCTTGACCAATTACAAGGCGCTTGTGTGTTTTCAAAAATTGACCTTAGATCCGGATATCATCAACTTCGGATCAGAAGGGAGGATATACCAAAGACCGCATTCCGGACTAGATATGGGCATTATGAGTTTGTAGTGATGCCTTTTGGGTTGACAAATGCTCCGGCCGTCTTTATGGACCTGATGAACCGAATTTATCAACCATACCTGGATAAGTTTGTGATTGTCTTTATCGACGACATCCTTGTGTACTCGAAAAGCTATGTGGAACACGAGGAGCATTTACGGACTACACTCCGGATCCTTAGGGAGTATCGGTTGTTCGCCAAATTGAAAAAGTGCGAATTTTGGTTGGAGGAAGTGGGATTCCTTGGACACGTCATCTCTAAAGAAGGAATTTCCGTCGATCCTAAGAAAGTGGAAGCAGTGGTAAAGTGGAACCGGCCAACCTCTGTGACCGAAGTGCGAAGTTTCTTAGGCATGGCTGGATACTATAGACGGTTTGTGGAAAACTTCTCCCAAATCGCCTTGCCACTTACGCAGTTAACAAAGAAGGATACCAAATTTGAGTGGACCAAGAATTGTGAAGAGAGCTTCCAGGCGCTTAAAGACCGGTTAACCTCTGCTCCGGTCTTGACTATTCCAAATGGATTCGGAGGGTTAATTGTTTATCGTGATGCCTCAAAGTTTGGGTTGGGCTGTGTCTTAATGCAAACCGGAAGAGTAATTGCCTACGGGTCGCGACAATTGAAGGACCATGAAAGGAATTACCCAACGCATGACCTAGAATTGGCTGCTGTTGTGTTTGCACTAAAAATCTGGAGAAATTACCTGTACGGTGAGAAATTCTTGGTGTACTCTGATCATAAGAGTCTAAAGTATCTATTCTCATAGAAAGAACTGAACATGAGGTAGAGAAGGTGGATTGAATTCCTGAAGGATTATGACTGTGAAATCCGGTATGAACCAGGGAAGGCTAATGTGGTTGCCGATGCACTAAGTCGACAACCTGGTATCTTGGCAAGGATGCAAGTCAAACAGATGGAGATGTTGGATTGCTTTATGCACTATGACATTCAACGTTATGTGCAAGGAAAACGCATGATTTTAGCATATCTTCAAGTCCAACCGGAGTTAATTTATGAAGTTAAGGAAGGACAAGCAAATGATTCCTTTCTTATGAATATTACGAATTAGTTAAACAAAGATTTTCGAAGTGATTTTCATGTCAAACCAGATGGAGCTTTACGATTTAAAGATCGATTGTGTGTACCGGACGACAAGGAGTTAAAGGAGAGAATATTTAAAGAAGCCCATAGATCCCGTTATACGATTCATCCAGGAGCTAATAAAATGTATCAGGATTTGAAGAAAATATTCTGGTGGAGAAATATGAAAATGGACATTGCAGGCTACGTGGAAAAATACCTTATATGCCAACAGGTGAAAGCGGAAAGAAAACAGCCGTCTGGGTTATTGCAACCAATGCCATTTTCAGGCTGGAAATGGGAAGATGTTACCATGGACTTTGTGACCGGTCTGCCAAGGACGCCTGGGAAGCATGATGCTATTTGGGTGATTGTTGACCGGCTAACAAAGTCAGCTCATTTTCTGGCAATCCGGACAACTTATTCCCATGATAAACTGGCCCAGTTATACATAAACGAGGTTGTCAGGCTTCACGGTGTACCTGTTTCTATTGTATCAGATAGAGACCCTCATTTCGTTTCAAAGTTCTGGAAAAGTTTACATAAAGAATTGGGAACAGAACTAAAGTTTAGTACCGTTTTTCATCCCCAAACGGACGGCCAGTCAGAACGAACTATCCAGATTCTTGAGGATATGCTAAGAGCCTCGGTCTTAGAGATGAAAGGGACTTGGGATAAATCCTTAGCTCTAGCAGAATTTGCCTACAATAACAGTTATCAGGCCAGCATAGGCATGGCTCCTTTTGAGGCGTTGTATGGAAGAAAATATAGGTCACCAATTCACTGGGAGGAGCACGGAGATAGGAGGATTTTGGGTCCTGAAGTTATTAAAGAGACGGCAGAAAAGATCCAAATAGTGCATGAGAATCTCAGAATAGCCCGAAGCAGACAAAAGAGCTACGCAGACCGGAGAAGATCTATATTAGAGTTTGAAGAGGGCGATTTTGTGTTTCTAAAAGTATCGCCGTCGAAAGGAAAGTACAGATTCGGGGTAAAAGGAAAGCTAAAGCCAAGATTTATTGGGCCGTTTGAAATTTTGGAAAGGATCGGAGAAGTAGCTTACAGGCTGGCACTGCCTCCGAACTTGGCAGAAGTACACAACGTATTTCATGTATCAATGCTTCGGAAGTATGTCCACGATCCTACTCATGTAATTGAGTTTGAACCTCTGACAATTGATAAGAACTTGTCTTATATAGAGGAACCAGTTGAAATCTTAGATCGAAGGGAGCAGCGGCTGCGCACCAAAACGATACCTCTAATAAAGGTGCTTTGGAAGAATCATTCGAAGGAGGAGGCAACTTGGGAACGAGAAGAAGAGATGCGGATTAAATACCCCCATTTGTTTTCTCGAGGTTAGTAACTTTATTTAAAATTTCGGGGACGAAATTTTTATAAGTGGGGGAGATTGTAACGACCCAAATTATCGAGTTCTTAAAAATCTAGTCAACGCCAATTGACCGGAGAAAGTAGAGTAAATTGGCCTTAGAATAAATTTTTTTTAGTCCGGAATTCCTGATAAAAAGAAGTCCGGAATATTTCGTGATACAAAATAAGTCCGGCTTCATCCATACGAATCAGGTCCAGCCACTTTCAGAAAGAAAATCTAAATCGACCCTCAACATGTTTTGAAATCGGGTTTTTGTTCCATTAAAGGCCGGAGTTCAATGTATGAAATGTAAGGCCGAAGTGACATGAAGGCCGGAGTAGCATTGTGTGTTGGAGACCGGAGTAGTTTAGTGACTTTGTAAGGCCAGAGTAGAATTATGGGAAGAAAGCCAAAGTTGAAGATCCAGTCAACAAGCGTTGATCGGAGATCATGTGAGGAATAATCCGGTCAACGCCGATAGTTGACCGAAATATGATTAAATGAGAAAAGTTAAATTCTGCTAAGTTAAGATAACCCAGAATTCAATGTGTTTATATGAGAAAGTTAGGTTCAATTAACCAGAGATTTAATATGTTTACATGAGAAAGCCAAGTTCAGTTAATTGGGAATTTATGAACTCCTTAGGAATATAAGATTATAAATGATCTAATTAATAAGAAATATTTTCCCTGAATTATTAATAATGATCATCATTAATAAGAAATATTTTTTCCTGAATCATCAATAATGATCATTATTAATAAGGAACATTTCCCTTGTACTACCAATCATTTATGAAGGCTATCAAATTCAAGGTCTATAAATAGAATTAGAAGAAATGAGAAGGAGATACGCAATAGAATTATAAGTAAAGGAAGGCCAAGGAAATTCAAGGCAAGGTAGAAGAAAAGTAGAAGAAATCCAGACAAGATACTCACCCCTGTTTTCAAATTCATATTTATGCATGATTTCTATGCTAGTATATTTGATATTATATGAAGTTATATAATGTTTATTCTGTTCTTTTCATATCTGATGCTTACGATTAATTGTCGATAATTGCATGTTTAAGGAAAATACTTCTTGATATTTGGTTTTGTATGATTTTCTGTCAATTTATATGAATTTTGATGATTGTATGGAAAAGTACTCCGCCTTTGAAGAAGAACTCTGCCCTTTTGAAGAAAACGCACTCTGTCTTTTTACAAAAAAGAACTCCGTCCTTGATGAAAAAGCACTCCGTCTTTTTATGAAAAGAGCTCCGTCCTTTTACGAGAACAGCTCCGCCCTTTGAAGAAAAGCACTCCGTCTTTTTATGAAAAGTGCTCCGTCCTTTTACGAAAACAGCTCCGTCCTTTGAAGAAAAGTGCTCCGTCTTTTTATGAAAAGAGCTCCGTCCTTTTACGAAAATAACTCCGTCCTTTGGAGAAAAGTGCTTCGTCTTTTTATGAAAAGAGCTCCGTCCTTTTACGAAAACAGCTCCGTCCTTTGAAGAAAAGTGCTCCGTCTTTTAACAGAAAAGAGCTCCGTCTTTTGAAGAAAAAGCACTCCGTCCGTTTACGAAAAAGTGCTCCGTCCTTTTAAAGCACTCCGTCGTTTTACACTCCGGTATTTAGAATTCCAGTTTTAAAGGAACTCCGGCTTTTAAGAACTTCGGGTAAGAACTCTGCGTTTTGAAAAGAACTCCGCCTCTATGAATAACGAACTCCGGTTCTCACAGCTTCAGATTATAAAGAACTCCGGTTTTTTTGAACTCCGTCTGAAAAAGAACTTCGGCATTTATGAACTCCGTCTGAAAAAGAAAAGAGCTTCGGCTTAAAGAATAATGTATTAATTCGGACAGCAAGTGGAACTCTATGACTTTTGAACCATAATGAACGGCCATATGAACTAAGAACCGAGTCTCCATTAAGCTTGCTGTAAAAGATGGATGAAGGATATTGAAGTGACACTTGAGGATGTCTCCTGGGCCACGGGAGGGAACCTTTTGGTGGCATAAGACTTTTGGCCCCGTATGCCGGGATAAAGACATTACCTCCCGCCCCGGGGAGCATAATGAGGGGATACGGCTTTAGGTTGTGGGGTTACACACAACCCGTCCTCGATATTGTCCGCTTCCATCCGATCCCTAAAGATGATAAGAACCCTCCATGATTTTTATGAGTTTTCAGTAAACAAGACAAGAAGCAAAAGACGAAGAAAATTTCGAACTAAAAGACTTGATGAATTTCATATTATATTCGCTTATATGTATATGTTATGTTCTCTGTTTTCTGCATGTGAGTATTTTGTTGGACTTTGTAGCTCATTCTTGTCATTTTTCAGATGATGAAAGAATTATGGAGGATGAAGTTGAGTAGAACTTTGTGGAGTATCAAAGTGATTTGGCAAGCCGGAGCAGATTTTGAAGAGCTTTATTTTTTCTTTAAATGTTGAATAGACTCCGCTGTTTATGAACTTTATTAATGTTGTTAGTATATTTTCATATTTTTTCTTTGAGGATTCTATAATGAATATTTATTAGTAAGCATCTCAGAGTATTTTAATTTGAAAATTAAATTGATGGGCCAGCGTTATTTTAGTCCGGCTTCATGAGATCCTGAGTTTGTCTTTTTACAAAAAAAAAAAAAAAAACAGGTCGTCACATTAACCTTATGAAAGCATATGATTCCATTAAGTGGGATTTCATTATTGTGATGTTGGAGTTGATGGAATTCCTACAGCAGATGATCTCTTGGATTCACCAATGCATCACGACTACCTCCTTCTCCATAATGGAGAATCTATGGAGTTTTTTAAGGGTGTGAAGGGCCTGAGGCAGGGTGACCTGCTATCACCATATATCTTTGTCCTAGCTATGGAGGTCCAGAATTGTATTATTGAGATGAGAGCACAGCACAACTATGGCTTTCAATACCATTGGAAATGTGATACCACCCGCACCGTGATGCTAGCATGTGCAAATGATTTGCTCCTCTTTACTTGGGCTGATGCCACTTCTGTTAGATTGCTTAGTGAATTCCTTGAGGAATTTAAGGTGCTCTCGGGCTTGATAGCTAATAAAGACAAGAGTGAGGTTTTTATTTGCTCCAAAAATGATTCCCTCACTCAAGAGATTAAAGACATTATGGGTTATAAAATGGGAAAGCTTCTAGTGAGATACTTAGGTGTCCCACTTATCACTACGAAACTCTCGGAGGTGGACTACAAACATTTAATTGATCAGATGGTGAAGCGTATATCCTCTTGGGCTAATAGATGGCTATCTTTTTGCGGTAGACTCCAACTTATTTCTTCTATTCTATCATCCTTCCACCTATATTGGACATCCATTTTTATTTTCTCTAAAGCTGTTTGAAGATGATTGAAGGATATATCTGGTGGTTCCTGTGGCATGGATCTATCGTAGGGAGTACTATGGCTAAGGTAACATGGGAGAAGGTTTGGTTGCCAAAAATTGGAGGAGGATTGGGCATTAAAAATCTCCTGGCTTGTAACAAAGCACTTATTAGTCACCTACTCTGGAGGATTGTTACTAACGACTTTGCTTTTGTTTGGGTTTCATGAATTCATAGAAACAGAATCAAGGATAGATGTATATGGACCATCAAAGTACCTAAAAATGAGACATGGAGTTGGAAAAAAATTATGAAGCTACGCCCTGAAGTCCGCCTCTACTTTCACTACTCTATCAGTAATCGCGCTAATACTTTTCTATGGTTAAATAATTGACACCCAATGGGACCTTTCTATGATAAATTCTCGAATAGACTGACGACCATCACTGGACTACCTAGGGATGCAAAGGTCTCCGCCATCATTAGTAAAGGAAAATAAAGATGGCCTAATGCTCATGATATGGAGGTGGCTAGCATTGTGGGTAGTATGTCACAATACTACCTAGATCCCATCAGAAAGGACACGATCAGATGGAGTAATAGTTCCAATGGGATATTCTTGACTAGTTTTGCCTACAAATTATTTCAAGGTTCTAAAGCCAAAATGGTTTGGGCTTCTCTTGTTTGCGGACTGCACCACATTCTCGCGTATGCATTCACTCTATGGTTGGTAATTCGAAGAAGACTAAGCACTTTGGACCATATTGGTAGCATAATCAACCAAGCTAATATATGTGCCTTATGCAAATATGAAGAGGAAAGCCATAATCATCTTTTTTTTGAATGCCCAGTCTCCAACAGAGTTTGGAAGCATACGAGTCGGCATGTGGGGCTACACTGGCCTTATAGGGAATGGAGATTTAATATCGAATGGGTTGCTCACAAATGGAAAGGAGAGAATGCCAAAGCCCTATCATTTCAACTCATCCTATCTACCGCAATTTACTTCATCTAGCGTGAATGCAATAAGAGAATATTCAATAACTCATATGTACGGGGTGAGACCCAACTTATCAACTAGATCACTGACAGTTTGTAACAAGATGGAGTTGAGTATAATTGGACATAATAGTTATAATAGATCTATTGTCACTCGCTGGAATTTAAATTTATGAGTGTAGAAGTCAGATTGTATGCAACCCACTTCTCCTCTTTATGTTGTTCTTAGTCAATGATTTTTTCACATCTATTTTTTGTAAAGCTCGGGAGATACCCTAGCTATTATGTTCTAACCCAAGTCTAACAATATACACAATACACATTACTCACCAAAAAAAATTCTTGTGGATACTGTCATGAATTCATAATTTAGCAGGTCTAATTAATTATTTTTCATACATTCAAAACTTCAAATAATTTCAATAAATAATGTTGAAACCTGAAAATTTGGATATGACAAATCAAATATATAGGACCCGATAAATTTAGCCCACACAGGACCTTATCGGGCTGTTGTTTCAACAAAAATAACTATGACCTGCTCTCAAATAGTTGTAAGAATAAAATGCTCACATGAGAATGCGACACTGTGCCGAATCCTGCCAAACTCCTGCTGCAAATCTAAGCTTTCTACTCTGAGGGGGATAAAAATAGAAAATATGAGCCGAAGGCTTAGTCAGTATTATCATAAATAAAACTATGTATGCAAATCAAAGAGAGAGCATATAAAATCAAATATTGAGTTGACAAGCAATTTTTCTTTGAATTTTTCCACTTACACCGAAATCACCATGCATCCATAGCAGATGCCAATCCAAATCCAAAACCTAGTCCAAATCTAAAATTTTAATATCGGCTATATTTAGGCTTGCAACTACTTGACTATCATTTATCATATCGGCTACATTTTAGACTTACAACAACTTGACCATCATTTATTATATCAGCTATATTTTAGGTCTACAGTTAGTCGGCCATCTTTTATTATCATATCGACTATATTTTAGACATGCAGTTACTTGGCCATCATTTATTATTATATCGGCTATATTTGAGGCATGCAGGTACTTGGCCATCTTTTATTATCATATCGGATTTACTTTATATCTACAGCTACTTGGCCAAGTTTTATTATCATATCAGTTACATTTTAGACCTATAAGTATTCAAATATCTAATTTCCTATATAAAAATACATAGCTTCAAATATTTACACCGGACATTATAAAAATATAGCCGATATATACATATATAAAAAAACTCTAAAAATATATACATATATAAAATGCACATATAAAAATATTAGACATTAAATCGGACTAAAGGGGGGATTACAGATACTTTGATTTTATTCCTCGCAAGTTTGCCATAAGGATGCTCTGAGGTATCCAAATTGTGTGTTATTTTCTCTGCTTCGCACGCACCCCTCTTATTTCCTCGCTTTCTTTCTCCTGCCACGCTGTTCCTTTGCCTCTATTCACATTTCTCCTTCGCCGACGGTAGTTCCAGCATAGGCAATGGTGGCAATCATGGCAGCAGCAACTCGGCAATGGTGATGGCAGTAATGGCAGCATGCAAGCCATCGACGACTCTCTCTCTCTATCGTGCCTCATTTACCCATTTTTCACGATTTGACTGATTTCTTTCAAAATGGGTCTATGCAATCACAAAATTGGCATTCACAAGGAGAAGGGAAGGATTTACTTTCCTCGATTTCATTCATTTCCTCTAGTGATGACGATGGTGGACGTTTTGTTTCGGCTCGCGATTCCTTCCTATACTCACACTAGCACACATAATGGAGGGTAAATCATGAAGAGGATTTTGTCGACTTCTGATCCTAGCGTCAATTCCTCTAATGATGCCAGTGACGGCAGCGACTGCTTCTCCCTCTCTCTCTTCTTCTCCCTTTCTTTTCTTT
>JAODPA010133261.1:0-16613 GCA_025585075.1 Nepenthes mirabilis
GATATATATATATATACCTTATTGAGTATTTGGCTCACTCCCTTACTGTTTTTGCTAACCCTTTAGATGATTTGTACGAGTTTATACCTAACAAGTAGGAATAAAAGATTAATACCTAGTTTTAGGGCTTAAGGATGTTGTATGATGCATTTTAGACATTATCTTTTGTATTTTTGGTACAGTAGTGATTCTTTTGGGTGAAAGGGTTGGATGTATGTATTATTTTATAATTAAGAAAGTAGATGTATGTTTTAGTTAAAACCTAGTATATAATGGATTATGAAATGCTTCCGCAAGTTTAATGGCATTTGTAAGCATCTTCTCGATTTAGGTCTGACAATGTAACATATTTCGATTCGTTGTTGGAGCCACAAGATTGTGGCATGTTATAGATCTTGTGCATATATGGATATTTATTCGATAGATTTTTATATTATGACTTGTATTTAGTTTAACGGACGTTATGACAGATGGTATTTTGTAGCCGGGTCTGTCACAAATTTGTGGTGGTTTTTATCAATAATATCCTAATTTATTCAAGGAGTTTTGAGGAGCATGAGACCTGTTTGAGGATTGTGCTGTAAATTTTGAGAGAAAGACAGCTATTTATTAAGTTAAAGAAGTGTGAATTCTTGTCATGTCATTTTTGGGGTATATTATTTCTAAAGGCGCTATATTTGTGGATCCAAAAAAGGTAAAAGTAGTGGTAAATTTGGATAAGCAGACTAATGTCACGGAGGTGTAGAGTTTCTTAGGTCTAGATGGATATTATAGGCGGTTAGTTGAGAATTTTTAGAGGATTATAGTGTCATTAACATGCTTAATGCAAAAGCAAACGTTATTCATTTGGGGTGATGATTATGAGAAAAGTTTTCAAGAATTAAAGAATAGATTGACGTCGGCGCCAATTTTGTCGATCCCTAATGGATCATGAGGATTTGTAGTGTATTGTGACACTGTTAAGAAAGGCTTGGAGCATGTACTAACGCAATATAGCCATGTGGTTGCCTATCGGTAAAGGTAATTAAAGGTCCACGAACAGAATTATCCTACCCATGATTTGGAGTTGGTGGCTGCAATCTTTGCTTTGAAAATTTGGAGGCATTACCTATATAGAGAGAAGTTTATAATTTATTCTAATCATAAGAGTTTTAAGTACGTATTTTCTCAAAAGAAGTTGAATATATGACAACGTAGGTGGATAGATCTATTGAAGATTATGATTGTGAAATTTAGTATCAGTCAGGAAAAGCTAATGTAGATGCCAATACTTTGAGTCAAAAGTCTTTGGATTCAATGGCTCATTTAACAATGAAGGAAAGAGAGATGTTAGATGAAATGAAGAGTTACACTATTCAATTACACTCCCAAGGGTCGAGGAGATGTTATTATATCTCCAAGTATAGCCTGTCATTTTGGAAAAAAATAAGAAAACTCAAATGAGCCATCCATACTTAATGAAAATTGCCGAATATTTGGGTAATGAGTCATGGGTAGATTTTAATGTGTGGGCTGATGGGATTCTTTACTTTCAAGATAGGATTTATATTTTGAAAAATGAGGAATTGATGAGAAATTGTGAATGAAGCCCATAAATCGATGTATACAATTTATGACAGAGTGAATAAAATGTATCAAGAGATGAAAAAAATTTCTAGTGGAGGAATATAAGGAGGGATATTGCAACATTTGTGACAAGGTGCATTGCGTGTCAATAAGTAAAAATTGAGCAAAAAAAGCCCCTAGGATTTTTATATCCTCTACCGATTCCTAGTTAGAACTGGGAGCATATCACAATGGATTTCGTTTTGCGTTGTCTAGGATAGCGAGAAATTTGGGTGTAATTTGGGTGATTGTAGATGGGTTAATGAAATCAACTCATTTCCTACCTATCCAGATGACATTCTCGATGGACAAGTTAGCCCATCTGTATATTAATAAAATTATAAGGTTGCATGGTATTCCAACCTCAATAGTCTCTTATTGGGGATAGAGGTTTGTGTCAAAATTTTGAGAAAGTTTGCATAATGAGTTAGGTAACAAGCTAAAGCTTAGTTCGAAGTTTCATCTAAAAATAGATAGCCAATCTAAAAGGACCATCCAGATATTTGAGGGTATGTTAAGGGTATCAGTTTTGGATATAAAAGGCAATTTGGATAATTATTTTCCATTTGTCAAGTTTGCATATAATAATAGATATCATTGAGTATCGAGATGGCCTCTTTCGATGTGTTATATGAACGAAAATATAGGTCTCCTATCAATTGGGAAAAGATTGGTGATTATAAATTATTGTGCCTCGATATTATTTAGGGCACTTCTCAGAAGATCAAGATCATTTGAGGTTGGTTGATTATTCTGTAGAGCTGCAAAAAAAGTTATACTAATAGGAGGAGATCCGATTTGAGATTTGATGTGGGTGATCATGTGTTTTTAAAGATATCTCCGAGAAAAAAATTTTGAGGATAAAATTTTTATAAAGAGGGGAGAGTTATAATATCTGAATTTCTATTTGATTTATTTTGGTAATATTTGTTATTTTAGATAAATTGAATGCATTAAAAATGATTATATATTATGAAAATTTAAAAGATATTGGAGTAGCAGGCAGGTGCCTAAGGTAATACCGAGTGGCACTCAAGCACAGATTGCCATGGACTTGTGCCCGAAGCACACCCAAGGCTACGCTTGAGCACCATTTGGGGTATATAAAGGAGAGTAGTACCACTATTTGCCATTTCACACAGGAGAGAGAAGAGAAGAAAGACGGGGAAAAAGATAAGAGAGGAAGAAGAGCAGTGGCGATTTGGAGTATCTTTTTGTCAAATCTATTCAATATAAGTTTGAGTCAAGTATTTTTAAACTATATTTTTAATCTATTTTCATATCTGATATATTTTACTTATGTTTTAGAGGTTTAATATCGTGCATATTATTTTTATTTAGCCTATTTGTTTACTTTGTGCATGTATGATTTTTTTACTAATCGTTTCGGGATTTTATTCAGGATTTGTGAGTATTTGAGGATTTTATTATTGTATAAAAAAATGGGTAAATATTTGAGACTATTGTGATAGACTGTGTTTCTCTACTGAAAATCCGATAGAGTTCCGTTTGTAATACGGATATCCACTAATACAAAAATCTATATAATCTCCTATAGAATACATAATACATCCAACAATTTCAACCGCTGACAACACACAACAACACAAAACTATTAGGATCCAAATGTCACCACTTAGATGTGGCTCCAACACGGTGTATCTAAACACAATATCGGCTCAAGAGAGATGCCACTAGATACCTATTACAAACCACAATAACCTACGGAAATATAAATAAATTCTAACGATAGTGAAAACTAAATTATCTAATCATTAGCCTTATATACAATATACATTAAGATTCTGAAAAAAATATAAATGTATATATAATTTTTCATGACATAAATAAAATTACAAGTTCTAAATCTTTGACATGATCTTTTATATCTAAGCCTAGACCACTTCAAATCTCTATACTGTCCTATTGGGTATATCAAATCTGTGCTAAACTGGAGATAGGGAGAGGTAAGAGTGAGTTAACAGCTCAACAAGTACAATATAATCAAAATAGTAGGCAATATAAGTGAAGTTAAGTAGAAGAGAGGTGTATAATCATGAGAGGGATGAATAAATAGGAATATGATCAAGCGTTCTTTGAACTGCAACTTACTTTTTCTTAGAGTATAATTTATGTATAATTATTTATCTTTACGGATTAAGGTCAGTAAATCTTACTAACTAAAGGTGCGGAAGAACGAGAAAATGGTCATGTCATCTATATGACCTAAAGGCGTAAGCTCCTATTATTAACATAGAGGCGGGCCATCTACATATCATACCTATAGACGGGACATAAATATATGCCCCTATGTTCCTCGGCGCCTAGAGGCAATCATCGTCCTTCCATAGTAATATCCTAAGGTTTGCTAAGAGTATCACCCGCTATAATACGCAGTCAGAATAATCCTTGAATCACTACTATAATATCAATGGCATGCCAATGATTATTACCCTTCATAACATAATCCCATGGTCCTAATTTCATGATTTCTTATTTTTTGAGGGAAGATCTACCATACTTCTTTCACATGGTTCTTACTCTAGGAGAACAAATCATATATCATATCAATTTATAGCATTTCCTCCGTATACTTACATAACTTTTACCTTTCTTTTGGATTCAAGTCTTCTTATAACTCATTTTACATATACGAATATCATAAATATTGTGAACAATAGAGATTCTTATCACCGAGAGGTAATTATAATTTTAGAGGCCTCCGGATCACATTTTTTCACAATCGATTAATGAACATGATTCTGGAATAATAATTAATCATATGTGAATGTACATGCAACTTAATTAACAATTAGACAATGCAAAATTATACAAAAATTACCAAAGAGTTCGAGGTTAATAGTGCACGTGAACAATGCACGGCTGCGCATATCGGGCAATTCACAGAATTTCGGGCATCCAATACGTAAATTACTGAATTCAAGATATAAGTAAATATAACCTCAATTCAATTTATGCATAAAACTCAAAATATGTGCTCAGACGAGGTTCGGGCGTAAGTCTAGGGTTTTACAAACGAAAATCCACATAAATCCACCAAATCAGGTATCCAATCGATAAATTAACTTACCTAGGATATGGGCAGTGATATTCTAGTCTTAATTTATGTAAAAGCCCCAAAAATCAGAGGCCGAAACCACTCGGACCTGGGGTTACGATTTGAGTGTGAATCTCAAGATAAACCATCAAATTCAGACATGAAATTCATATATATACATAATTAAACTATGGGGATCACATATACATACATGGGTTCGATATCGAGACAAAAATATCCAAATGGGATCAAATAAAAATCAAAAAGAATGGAAGAAAACGGTACGGATGCATTTTCCTTAACCCGATATTTGATTTCTCCAACTAGCTCTAAGCTGGAATCAAACCCGAGAGTCTTCATTTGCTCCTTTCTCTCTCTTCTCTCTCCCTCTGTCGCTCTCTACCTGAACCCTCTGCTTTCCTTCTCCCCCAAAACTGCGTCACAGTGATGGTTAAAAGCCCGAACACGGCTTTTACATGGTCTAGGGCACGCCGTGCTTCGGGCACCAATACGCTGGAATTGGTGCTCACTAGGGGTCTTGAGCCCACGAAGGGTACGGGTCAAGCCTAGGGTAGGCCTACAGCGAGTCAACTTTGCGCACGCGTCGTCTGGGACCCATTTTGACCCTTTTAACCTAATATTTTACATTCTTGGACCCTAATTTTGATTATATTTGTTTAATAAGTCACGATTATCATAATTTAAAACTCCAATCTCATTTACAGATCAACTTTTCAAGGTTAACAACACTGGTTCCCTATTTTGCCAATTCCGAGCATTCAGGCCTCTCAATCCAATTTCTTCCGTGATCTAGGGCCTCAATTCACTTATTTTAATTTAATTACACATAATTACCATATCCTAAAAATAAGTACCTTACAACTCTCCCCTATTTATAAAAATCTCGTCTTCAAAATTTAACAAACCTCAAAAACTTAACAATTGGGGGATAGACCTTCCAAATTCTACCAACGTACTCCAAAATCACTTTCTTGGAGAGACGATTATCTATAGAAAACCTCAACCATCGACTCGTCCTGATCCTAAACCTTCTTCCTCGATCATTGGTACAAGGGAGAGATTACGATAATCTACCCGAATTCAAAGGTAAGCCCAATTATTGATTACCTTTTTAACTTAATATAAAATCACAGACGAACCAATAAGTTCTCACCTGGATACCTTCTAGGTCTCGAGAATGATCTTCCATTGGAACCTTAACCCCATTCTAAAATTTCTGTGCCAAGGGCCCACATGCTTCTACTGTGCTACTCTAATTAACCATTTATCAAGACACAAAAGATCTTCTTACAACTTGTGTCCATTGATTTATATCAGACTCCTAGGTTACCTGACAATTACGAACCAAAGGAAAATCCTAAGGACATCGATACAATTAAATCAAGGTCTAAAATCTCTAAATTACAATCAACCTGGGTAACGCAATTGAGCAATCACCCAAAAGCCTCGAACTTGAGTACTAGCCAAACTTATCAACTTTTTGGCATACTAATGAGCCAACTTATGCATTCCAGTCGAATCATCCAAATTTTACGATAAATGGGCTGTCATAGTCTACCAATGCCACAATATCCAAATGGTACCCTTAATTCTTACTTCACTTAATATCCTCGAAACCGAAACGGTGATGGCTTCTTATCTCCTAATTCTATGACCTTATTACATATGAGGCAATTCTCCCTCTTAAAACTAAGGGCAAAGCACCTCCTTCGCTAAGATATTAGGAGCTACTTGAAATTCACCCTACAACGTCTCTAATGATGCACCAAGACCACCCAATTCAAAGATTCTCGTCATCCAATTATCGGCAATGATATTATTCTTGACTAATAGTGCACCTCATAAGTATAATCCTCTAACAACCTTACTGATCTACGTTACCACATGATCAATCCTTTACAACTGACTCTAAAAACCCACCATTACTATCCTCAAGCAAAACCACCCACTTATGTTATAGCATGGCCATCTCTTCTTGCAAAAACTCTCAGTCCATTAGGTTCGTTAAATAATAACTATCTCTATAAGTAATACCTATAAATTCTCAAAGAAATGACCTTAAAGGCTAACCCCAAACTATAGGTGAAGTAATTCTAATCATAGGCTTTCCACCCTCATAACCTAGGAAAATCGTCCATACAAGTCAAGAGATATACAACCCTAGAGCTTCCTCAAAAGCATCATATTCTATCATAATTTACCAAACCCATCAAGGGCCAACTTAAACAATAAGGTCAACATTTATGTAAGGTACCGTTTCTAAAAATATAATATAAATGAGTTAAAAGGTTTTGGATTCTAAAATATAGTAATTGTGAGGTAATTATGCTAGTATCATCAAAAGATGGTATAAAGTATTTGGAGAATTAAGTTCTTGAAGCAAAATAAGGGTGAGAGGCTCGGCGCCTGACTACCGCCCGAGGCGCTACTTGGGCAAAAATAACAGAACTGCCATGCCCGAAGAGCACCTGAGGTGCACCCGGGACATGCTTGACATAATCAAGCCACTCAAGGAATGCCCGATGGGTGCTCAAGGGCGGCCCTTTGGGTCTCTTGGCACTCAATTAGTGCTTAAGTGCCGATTGAGCACCATTATGCATGAAAACCGCGTTCGAGTTCTTTTTAACCGTTGGCCACATGATTTGGGGGAGAGGCACGGGAAAGAAAGAGAAAGAGAGAGAGAGAGCGCCAAGAAGAGAGAGAAATGGAGCAAACGAAGGCTTTTGGGTTTGATTTCGACTTAGAGTTAGTTGGAGAAATCGAAGATCGGGTCGAGACAAGTGCATCCATATCCTTTTTTTCTATTTTCTTTAATTTTTGTTCGATCCCCTTCGGGTATTATTGTCCCGATACCCAACCCATGCATGTATATATGATCTTTATGGTTTAATTATGTATATATATAAATTTCATATCCAAATTTGAAAGTTTATACCGATTTTCACACTCAAACCCTAACCCCACGTTCGGGTAGTTTTGGCCTCTGATTTTTGGGGCTTTTGTATAAATTATGACTAAAATATCATTGTCCATATCCTAGGTAAGTTAATTTACCAATTGGATATCTAAATTGAGGGTTTTATGTGAAAAACCTGTTCGCGAAGCCCTAGACCCACACTCGGACCTCGTTTGAGCTCATAGTTTGAGTTTTATGCATAAATTAAATTGAGGTTATGTTTACTCATGTCTTAAATTTAGTAATTTACCCATTGAAAGCCCGAAATTCTGTAAATTGCCCGATATGTGCAACCGTGCACGATTTACATGCACTGTTCACTCGAGCTCTTTGGTAATTTTTGTATAATTTCTATATCGTTAAATTGTTAATTAAGTTACATATATATATTTGCATATACTTAATCGTGTAATCTTAAAAATATTATGTTAAGAAATTGTAAAAGAATTATCGTCTGGAAGCTCCAAAGTCACGTGACTCGATGTGGTAAAGATTTTCTAATCGTTCTAAAGTGTTATGTTAAATTGTATTTATACTTAAGTCATGTGAAGACCTAAGCCCATAAGAAATATGAAAATTATAAAGATATACAGAGGAAATATCACAATGTGTGATATGAATGATCTGTTCTCCCGGTGCGAGAACTATATGAAAGAAGTATGCTGGACCTTCCCTCAAATGAATATGAAATTATGAAACCAGGACCACGAATCTATGTTTGGCATGCCATTGATATTATGGTGGATACCCAAAGATTACCCTAACTGCATATCCTGACTACTTATTGGTGTGGGTGATATCCTCGGCACGCCTTAAGATACTACCGTCAAAGAACGGAGACTGCCTCTGGACCTCGAGAGGTTAGGGTAGCGTTTTATTGATCCTGTATAACTGGATGATAGGCATACCGCTATGCCACATGGTGTTTAGACTGTTTACAGGTAATATGTGATGGTCAAGTAGTTACAGACCTTAAATATAGTCGATGGTCGAGTAGTTGCAGACCTTAAATGTAGTCTATGGTCGAGTAATTACAGACCTTAAATGTAGTCGATGGTTGAGTAGTTACAGTCCTAAAATGTAACTGATACTTTAAAATATGTAGAGTAACACATTTCTCTCATCGTTCTCTTACACCTGTGGCTAGTAAGGTTTATTGGCCCTGATCTGTAAATATAAGTAATCATACATAATTGATATCTCAAAGAGAAGAAGAATAAAATGTGTTCCAAAAGTATAATTAACCACATCTTATGTTACGCATCCTCATTATATTCATGTATCTCTCTTTTACTTTATTTTGCATATTTCGTTATTACCTTGAAAATATTGCACTTGCTGAGCTTTTATATCACCCTTGATCTCCTTGTTTCCAGATTAGTACAGGTCTATTATACCTATTGGGACAACGTAGAGATTTGAAGTAGCCTAAGTTTGGATTTAGAAGATCACATCAAAGACTTAGAAATTGTAGTTTTACTTATATCATGGGAATTGTATATGTTTAGATTTTAATTGAACTTATTAATATATATTGTACAAAATGGCTGATAAACAGATAGTCTAGTTTTCGCTGTCGTTTGGATTTATTTATACTTCCATAGGATATTGTGGTTTGTAATAGGTACCTAGTGGCATCTCTCTTTGGCCGATGTTGTGTTTAGAAACACAACGTTGGAGCCACAACTAAGTAGTGGCATTTGGATCCTGTGTAGTTTTGTATTGTTGTTGTATGTTGTCGACAGTTGGAATTTTTGGATGGATTATGTATTGTACAAGAGATTGTATAAATTTTATATTAACTCGCCAGTCATATTACAGATAAAACTCTGCCAGATTTTCGGTAGAAAATACGGTCCATCACAATCTAATCCTTAATTCCTCAAAGGCTACCCTCTCATGACTCATTCCGACGAGTACTAATCGTCTCCAAGCCAAACACCTCACGACGCTGCAATCTTCAAGAAACACTTATCGGATCACTCTTTCGGGTTTAGCTAGACCCAAGAAGGCAAGACATCTACAAGACATCCATCAATCCTTCACGAATAACCCATCGCTCTAAACTCTAAAGGAACGCATTCATACTATTGAAAAAACAACATGCCGAACATAACACTTCTCCTTATTCCTTTCATATTTGAGCACACGGCTATCCATCTTTCGCAATACATGACACGATCCTCAAATAGGTTTCTCACACACTATTGACTCAAAGAGTTCATCAATGAGGCCATCCCAAAAGTACTGAAGCACTTTATGATAAAATATTCAGCCGATGCCTTATTGATTCAATACAAAGTCCTCAAAATTTGGTGCCAATCCTGGCACTACTCCACAACAACTATCAATTTAATGATCAAAAGATAATTTGGACCAATCATTTCCTTTTAGGAAACATCCTCAAACATATACACTACCTAAACACTTTGGCGACCACAAAACGACTGCCAAGTGTGGTCTTACATGCTAACTAAATTTGGCATAAATCCTAATCAGAAGATATGCCGACAAAACAATATTAATTTCGTCATCCCTCAAACTATGATGCCTCATATTCAAACCTATCCACCGGATTAAAAGGTGTCATATCCTTACCATCATAGTTCACACTAGTATGGCACCTTACTAACCAAATCATCCTCAAAATCATATCAAGCCTTAACACCACAGGGTAGTTAAATCAACCAAACCAATCATATCTACAGAATTGAGAAAATATTGTTGACCTTAATATAACTAATATAAGGCCTATGATCCTCAGATAAATGAATAAGCTTAGAAAACACCAATAAAATATAAATTCTGAATCCTAAAGTAATACATATATCAAAATATCAAGATCTAGGAATCTTATCTCCCACTACGATGGACGATACTTCTATACTTTATGCCATCATTGCGAAGCCTCAATCCACGGTATTGAGCTCCTTTACTGTCCAACCCATGGAATAAGGGCAATCCCTAATCATGCATTAGAACTATTCATAACTGAAACATACTCTCAAAAATTCCATCAAAACAAGATATTCATCCATAAAGCATTCATAAACAAATCCTATGATATCTCTTTTTTCTTGAGACCCATGATTCTTTCCATGTCACCTGTCCGAGGTCGACTTCACTTCCTATCAGACCGGGAGCAACATTACCTTGTCTTCTTTTGAACATTGGATCACCACAACATCATCTTAATTTTCAAGATCCACATCTCAACCTCTATAGAACGTAAGCTATCCAAAAGTTTAAACACTTAGGTATATTCAAATCGATTATAAATTGACATCCTAGGATTCGATGACCTCAGAAATTAACTTCAAGTTATTCTAACCACAGCCATCGATTCCATCCTATCCATCATACTGGATACGTCAATTAATGACTCCTTCTTAGCAAATTACTACTCCGATGTCCTCATCCTAGAGCCGATCACCTAAATATCGAGCCAAAATCGATTAACTTAGGCCTCAAATCAATACTGACCAATTCAAGTACCAAATCAATATCAATCAAATTCCAACAAGTGTAATATAATCAAACCTGTGCTAAATTGGAGATAATGAGAGGCAATGGTAAGTTAACAGCTCAACAAGTGTAATATAATCAAAACAGTAGGTAATATAAGTGAAGTTAAGTAAAAGAGAGGCATATAATTATGAGAGAGATGTATAAATAGGATACGATCAAGCGTTCTTTGAAATGCAACTTACTTTTTTTTTGGAGTATAATTTATGTATAATTATTCATTTTTACGAATCAGGGTCAATATGCTTTACTAATTAAAGGTGTGGGAGAACGAAAAAAATGATCATATTATCTACATGACCTAAAGGTATAAGCTCTTATTATCGCCTCAAAGGCGAGCCATCTACATATCATGCCTGTAGACGGGCCATAAATATATGCCCCCATATCCCACGAGACCTAGAGGCAGTCATCATCCTTTCATAGTAATATCCTAAGGCATACCAAAAGTATCATCTGCTACAATACGAGATCAGGATAATCCTTGAGTCACTATTATATTATCAATGACATGTCAAGGGTTATTACCCTTCGTAACATAATTCAATGGTCCTAATTTCATAATTTCTTATTCTTTGAGAGAATATCCACCATACTTCTTTCACATGGTTCTCACGCTAGGAAAATAAATTATATATCATATTAATTTGTGGTATTTTCTCCATATACTTGCATAACTTTTATATTTCTTTCAGATTTAAATATTCTCATGACTCACTTTACATATACAAATATCATAAATATAATGAACAATAGATATTCTTACCACCGAGAGGCAATTATAACTTTAGAAGCTTCCGAATCACATTTCCTTCACAATTGATTAATGAACATGATTCTGAAATAACAATTAATCATATGTGAATGTACATACAACTTAATTAACAATTAGACAGTATGGAATTATGCAAAAATTACCAAAGAGTTTGGGGTGAACAGTGCACGTGAACAGTGTACGGTCGCACATATCGGGCAATTCACAGAATTTTGGGCATCCAGTACGTAAATTACTAAATTCAAGACATTGGTAAATATTACCTCAATTCAATTTATGCATAAAACTTGAAATATGTGCTCAAATGAGGTCTGGGCACGGGTCTAGGGTTTTGCGAATGAAAATCCATATAAATCCACCAAATCAAGTATCCAATCGATAAATTAACTTACCTAGGATATGTATAATAATATTTTAGTCTCAATTTATATAAAAGCCCCAAAAATCAAAGGTCGAAACCACCCGGACCTCGAGTTAGGGTTTGAGTATGAAAATCGGTATAAACCTTCGAATTTGGATATGAAATTCATATATATACATAATTAATGTGAGATCTTGAAATCAAAGAAGCTTACAATCAAAGTAAAATATTGCTACTTAAAAATCTAAATATTTTGATTTTGACTTAAACCGGAGTGGCCTTACACCATTGGAAGACCGGGACTAATGGCAATCAAAATGTTGACCGGTGTCATAATATTAACCGGCATCAAAATATTAATCAACATTGAGACGCTGGCCATCGTCAAAATGTTGACCGGTGTCAAGATATTGACCGGCATCAAGATATTGATCGGAAGATTGACCGAAGGGTTGACCGATTTTTAGAAATGTTGACCGACCTTGAATAAAAGAAAAGAAACCTTGGCCGGTTTTGAGTAAAAGTTAGGTCGGATTAGAGTAAGAAGTATTGACCGAAAAAGTTGACCAATAGAAAGGTTGACTGACTTTGAAGAAAATATTGACCAGGTAGAATTGACTACCGAATTCAGAAATTTTAATCAGGATAAATTAAGTACAAACTAAAGGCAATGGCCAACTTTGTTGTTTAGACGGTTAGATCCCAACTAGATCTGAATCTAATCAAAGCAAGTAAATTACCCCGTTGACCGTTTAGATAAAAGTACCAAGTAGGTAACTTACCCCACTCACTCCCATCTAACCCCTGAAAGAAAGTACCAAGTGGGTAACCCACCCCACTTACTCCACCTAATTCCTCCTCTTTATATATTGAGCTCCAGTTGAAGGTCGGGTGTAGAATTTCTGGTAAGGAAGAAGGGTAAGGAGTGAAGAAGGAGAAAAGAATGCTTCAAGTTAGTCGAGTGGGCGGTCAATAGTCAGGCAAGTGTACATTTTCTTTTTAAACTCAGATTTTACTTCCGTTTTCAAGTCCCAACTTTAAGAAAAATTGCAAGTGTTCTCTTCATATTTAAATGTTTCAGCATGTAGTGTATTAGACTTGCCGTTTTAATTACTGCTTAATAAGCTGTGTCTCTGACGTCATGCTTGCTTTACGATCAGACTAAAATATGATTTTAATTTCATGGTTAATTCATACTTGCTGCTTTCTGCTTTCCATTTTCTACTCAACTTATGATTGAACTTGAATTGTATAAAAATAGAGAAGTAGACCGGCTTTGAGTCATAATGATATAATAACGAAGTATTGACCGGATAAGATTTATGGATTTGAAACCGACTTCATGTCAACTGAAAGTCTTTTTTTACTTAATCGGAATAAGAAAAATGCATTTGAAATCGGCTTTGTAATATGACGACCAAAAATTTTGTACCCGGCCTTATAACAAGATAAATAAGATTGGATTTTAGAATTGGGAGATGAAGTTCTCCGACATGGCTTAGAACATTATGGTAGTAATCGAGGATAACGAAAGGATGCTGTCCTCAGGGCTTTATACAATGAGGAAATGAGAGCCGTCATCGGGGCTTTGTACAAGGAGGAAGTGAGAGTCATCTTCGGGACTTTGTACAAGAAGATATTGCCGTGATTGTGAGGAGGCGTGCACAATCTATCCTCGATTATTGCCTCCTCCGCCAGCGATGTCTCTTATCGATAAAAATAAAAGAAAAGAGAAATTTTATAAGTCCGACTCTATTTTCTATCCCGATTTTCAAAATTTTGATTGCTCCGGCTTTCTTGACTTCTTTGCATTATGTATTTGCCATGATCCGGTCAACTATTATTTTATAATATTTATGTTGCATATGTATCCGCCTTACAATATAAACGCTTTACGAAAGATTTGCATGTACCTTGTTGAGCTCCGGCTCACTATTTTCTATTTTTTTCCCATCCAGATGAAACTATATAGCTCATGCCTAACGAGATGGACTGACTAGAGCTCCGTCCGAATGATCCTAAAGACTCAGAAGCATATTTTAGAGTTACTTGAAAGAAGAAGTTTTATTGTAATGATCCGATTGAAATATATGAATTTTTGTAATTGAACTTTTATGACTATGTATGCATAAATGAATTTTATGGGTATGAATGTAAATGTTTCGACAGGTTGATAGATTGGCTTCCGTTACATATTTTATGGATATCGTGTATGGGTCCTAGATGGCATCTGTAATCTTATGATTGGTAGGCACGATCAACCCGGACCAGATCACCGAAATCTTGGTGTCAGTTCTGAGAGATCGCTGGCAGAATGCAAAAAAAAAAAAAAAATTACGTTCCGTCACAATTAAACTATGGGGATAACACATACATGTATGGGTTGGGTATCGAGACAAAAATATCTAAATGGGATCAAATAAAAATCAAAAAGAATGGAAGAAAAGAGTATTGATGCACTTACCTCAACCCGATATTCGATTTCTCCAACTAACTCCAAGTCGGAATCGAACCCGAGAGCCTTCATTTGCTCCTTTCTCTCTCTTCTCCCTCCCTCTGTCTCTCCCTACCCGAACCCTCTACTTTCCTTCTCCCCTAAAACTGCATCATAGAAATGGTTAAAAGCCCGAACACGGCTTTTATGCGGTATAGGGCACGCCGTGCTTCGGGCACCAGCACGTTGGAATTGGCGCTCACTAGGAGTCTCGAGCCCACGAAGGGCGCGGGTTAGGCCTAAGGCATGCCTGCAGCGAGCCAGCTTTGCACACATGCCTTTTGGGACCTATTTTGACCCTTCTAACCCAATATTTTACATTTTGTAACCCTAATTTTGATTATATTTGCTTAATAAGTCGCGATTATCATAATTTCAAACCCGAATCTCATTTACAAATCAAGTTTTCAAGGTTAATAACGTTGGTTCCTGATTTTGCCAATTCCATGCATTCAGGCTTCTCGATCCAATTTCTTCCGTGATCTAGGGCCTCGATTCACTTATTTTAATTCAATTACACCTAATTACCATATCTTGAAAACCAGTACCTTACAACTATATATTTATGTATCAATATATTTATATGAAAAAAATCATAAAAATCTACATGGGTCATACATTAGTCCTTATGTATTGCTACCTGGGGATCAAGGTCTCTACCTTTGTAATATGTGATATGATTTGATATATGATCCTCTCCTAATAGGAAAATATTTGTGACTCCATTTTTCACTAGTAAGAAAAGGCTTTGTTTGTAGATGAACCACTCCATTTATGTTTTAATGTGAATCGTCGTAAATGAATTGAACAAAAAACTAATATTTTTTGACGTCATAATATATGTATTAAACTTAAAGATTGCACTCAAAATTATGGGTGACAAAATATAGTGAGCACTTTTTTTATCTATGGGAGACAAAGTACATAAATGGCGCTACCCATAGATTCAAATAGTAATTGATATTGTTTAAGATTATCAAAAGTATGTGTAACCCTTCCTCAAGTTGCTCTCTTGATCTTTAGTTCTCCGATTTCGTGCATATTTTGTATTTCTGTATGGATTTGTATTTTGACTTTGATTTGAGATTTATAGGTTTGCCAACAAATGAGATTTTGTCAGTCTCGTACATTTAGATATGTGATTTCTTCTTGAAATATGTTTTTTTTTATGCGATTTAGTTTTGGCCTTTGTTTGGACGTATGCGACTTGGATCCAAACTTTATTTCATTCTATATACATTTTGTATTGATATGATAAGATTTAGACTATGTGATTTAGCTTCGAATCATGATTTGTTATGAGTATGTCCCGATAGACTATATTTTGATTCGGATTATAATTTAAATATGAGACTATCCTCATGACTTTCAATATTGAATTTTTAAATTTGTATCTTTTACCATTTTTAAATGTGTTTATGGACCCTCCCTCTGATTTCGTATTATTATTTATTATACAATATTGATACTTATTGAATATTTAGATTGTGTCGGAGTTTGGACGTAATTTGATCGCAACTCATATATTTTGGTGAGTATTATATTTATTTTGATATTTATTAGTGTGGGCTGTATTTTGGATAGTTGAATTAGCCCAGTATAGGCCCATGATTATATATTGAGAGTAATTTGGTCATATATATTGAGTTTGGATTATTATGGTTAATTTGTCATTTTCCTTACGATATTTATGGAGTGAGTCATATGTATTATATTATTCGAACTGCTATCTGATAAGATTCTGTGTAGGTTATTATTCTATGATTGTCTTATTGGGTCATGTGGTTTATTTGTTTTGTCCTGCATGGGTTTTAAATT
>JAODPA010133272.1:0-16611 GCA_025585075.1 Nepenthes mirabilis
ATTCAAAAACATATTCATTTATTTTTTTTAAAGCATTAATACTTAAATAAATTTGTTGCATCACGGGTTCTCGGTTATTGTATGGATTAATGAGCCATCCAATCTTTCACTGCAAGTCGATCTGGATCGAGTCCAATCTTCGTCGTTAATAACCTGAAATTTATACAACACAAACCACAAATAAGAGGTCAGAGACCGATGTGGGGCTACCCCTCGTCGACACTCCGACGCTCAAGTCAGATGTCTTCTGCAAGAAACAGAAGAATGCACATTTAGAGGTAAAGATGACGAAAGTGCAAAGATGCAGCGATGGGAGAGTGTGAGTGGGATGTAATCGGAAGACTGAGCTCCGTGGATGCGCCCGACAGAGGGGCAGTTCACTATACGGAGGATTGAGCTCTGAGGATGCGCCCTACTGAGGGGCGGCTCACTATGTAGAGGACTAAGCTCCGAAAGTGTATCGACTGAGAGGCGGCTCACTATGTGGATGTCACTGGATGGAGGATAGACCTCACAGACAGATCCTGGGATGAAGAGCCAGTCGATGCTTATTGGCCGGGTTGACGTTGCTGGTCGAAGCGCAGCTTCAACCGAAGCGCTGCATCAGACCGAAGTCCCTCTGCAACCGAAGTGCTACGACAGACCGAAGTAGATTAGGCCCAAGGTCCTTCAGGCTGGTGAGCTGCTGCCACAAGCAGGAGACATTCTGCGGCCAGAGATGATTAGCCCAGAGCGGATCAGACCTGAGAGGATCTGGCCGAAGAGAATCATGCCAGCATGTTGCCTCTGGCCGAAGAGGATCGACAGGGAGCAGACCAGGTCGGAGTGGATCACAGGCCGGAGAGGATCTGCATGCTGGAGTGCTTTTGTGTCTGGCTGTAGAGGCGGAATGTTTCTGAGCCCCGAAAGCTACTGTAGGTCGGTTGAGTGAGAGATGGAGCACCAAAGTACTTCCAAGTCGGCTGGACCATCGGAGTGCTTCTGAACCTAGGGAATTGCTGCAGGGCAGCTAAATGAGAGATGGAGCACTGGAGTGCTTTTGAGTCTGGCTGGATCGCCGGAATGCTTCTGAGCCGGGGAATTGCTACAGGCCGGCTAAGTGAGAGATGGAGCTCCAGAGTGCTTTCAAGTTAGACTAGAAAAACCCAAACCAGACGGGCGACCATTGTTGACAATAATGACAGTGGGGGTAGGAGCCTTCGAAGGGAGATCGTCGTGCTCCGCTTAGCCTAAATGTCATAGAAAGTAACCAACTGCCATCAAGGGCTTCGAGCCCCATCTTCCGAAGACAGGGGATTGGACATCGCTTTTAGAAGAACTCTATTCTCCTTTCGGTCTGCAAGCCACCGAGGGGAGCTAGTCGACATTTGTGGAGAGCTTTGAACTCTGTGGGGCTCCGAGATGCTCTGTTTAGTTGAGGAGTAGAAGATGGGAGTAGAGTGTAAGCTTTTAGGAAGTGTCACTGCCTCACTCTTTTGGAACCCCTTTCCTTATCTGCTGCTTCCCCTTTTATCGAGGGAAGTACCAAAAATTCTCTCGCCCAGTGGAGTTTCAATTTCTCGCCAAGAAGGATTTCTCCCGCTGAAACAAAATTTTTCCCACATTGATGAAGCTTCTTTGCCACGCTTCAGATTTCGGTCAGCCCAAAATACCGAACCCATCAAAATTAATATTTATTCATAGAGTATGCGTCATTAGACATAGAGCTAAAATAGTCAATCAAATAAATTACTAGATAATTTTATTTCACATATTCTTTTACAATAAATTAAAAAATTAAATTAAATTTGTTACAGTTTTATTTATAATTAAAAAAAATAAACAAACAAAATAGCGTAATCAACATTTAAGAAAAAACACGATGGTATGAAAACGTAATTACATGGCGATGGGTGTTATGTCCGATGACCGAAAGAAGTCGGCCCAATACAACTTCAGGCTAAAAGGCAAAGCTCAACGGCCCAAAATGCCTACACGGCTCATTTCAACAAATATGATTGAGGCCAGTTTAACGGCCCAAACGGTTCCCTAACTAACAATATCGAACGTTACTCAAAACCGCTGTCGGGATAAAGATTAACCGTTTGTCAGTTTTCCTAACGATTAACAGCCGCCCACCTTCTATAAAAATCCGTTCTCTCCAACCAAAGGGGACAACTTAATACTTTTCAGACAAAGTATACAACTACTAAAAAGACACCCAGAGCGTCTTAATCCAATATGCTACTTTAAGAGCCCAATTCCTCGGAGATAAATATATATTTTGCATCATTTATCTTTCCTCTTATTTAAGAAAGATATTGACTTGAGCGTCAGAGGATATATCATAGAGTAAATCCTACCAATCCTTTAACTGTTATTTTATGATTACACAGGATTTAATTAAAGACGTACAGAGACCAAAAATACTTTAACATCCGACGGATAATCCATTTTGTCCATACAACAATCAAAATCCTCGAACACAACACATGAATTATCAAGTCTCCGAATCAAGTTACATGGTTCAAGGTGCAGGCCTTTGTCGGGCTCACTTATTTTCAAATGGGATAAGATATGTATATATAATAATTTAATATACAAAAAATGTTGTCCCTAATCAAATTGAATAGAAAATGTCAACAAATTCAACACAAAATACGTGAAACCACACGAGTATTTAGAAAACAAGCATAAGCTACCATAGTACAAACCGAAGTCAATTTCAACTTCATCCATAACATATGTTTTATTCTCTCTTTGCTACTCTCTCTCTCTCTCTCTATCTCTCAATAGTTGTAGGGATTTGTTGGTAATACGGTCATGTTTTTTGGTAAATATTACTATGAAACATAATGTGAATTCAACTTCAAATGGTTTGAGCTTTCTAATTGCTGCAAGTTCCTTCTCCTTTCTTATTGAATGGAGGTTAAAATGTTGCGTTAGAGACAGTAATATATGTTCACGCACACAAAAGTCCCGAGCTATGTTATTGGATTTGCTTCAAGAGTAGTGATGGGGTTCAATAACATTAAGAAACTAGACGACTGTATTTGTCTATGGTTCCATGTTGCATGCCAAAGCTGAACCTTGAAGCTTTTTCCTGTCATTATGACAGCCAATGCATGGAAGAATGGAGTGTTGTCCTGATCACATGTCGCATGGAGAACCCAGATTTAGGCATGTTTGCTGGGGCTGTCAAATCAGAGCTTGAAAAATGCTTCGTTTGAGCTCTGGGTGAACTCTAATCTGTTCAGAGAAGTTTGTTTGTTTCCTCTAGGAAACAATACATACAGGAATAGTAATCAGAGCAATAGTCTGTAACACACACAGGGAACAACAATATGTGCACAGAAGCATGTCAAATGGCAATAGACTCGCCAAAATTATCAAGTTTGATTTGCATGCTGAACCGGACGCAAGCAAAACAGAGCTTCAAGTCGGAGGAAATGTTCAAAACATATCTGAGCTAGGTCTTTGACAATTCAGATCAGAGGGTAGTTATCTACCTCATGCGCCTGGCATCAGTTCAGGAGAAGACAATGGGTACATAATTTTCTTTGCACACAACGAGATTACTAGATATCTACCTATATATCCTCCAATGGTCTTTCATTAATCCTCATGATAGGTGGAAGTTTCTCATGGCTGTCCTTGTGTATCCATTCTCTTCATTTCAGATTTTTTGTGTCACGAGAATCAGCTCTCTACAATTCATGAATATGGCTGGGTACATCTGATTTCTCACAAACCCGGGTTTTCCTTTGGAAATTTATTTTCCAATACTCTTTACAGCTGCTTTTTAACATAGTAATGCTATTTGTACCCAAAACATGTACGAAAACATTCCAGAGATGTAATGCAGCCTGAAATCTTTTGGTGCCTACTTCACTAGTAGGTCGTCACTTTGTCCTCTAAACATGATCTTTTTCTTTTTTTAGCATTTTCAACATTGTGATGGTTTCTTAATTTGTACTACAATACGTTTTTAGGTTGCAATTGATTTGTCTAACCCTAGTTCTCAGGAATTGATGGCTTATTTTCTTTTTATTGGATATATGTATGCGTAAATTAAGAAGCTTGCCCGTGTAACACTCTCACCGTTAAAGCATTGCTTCTTTATCTTGGATTTGAGTATTTTTATATTATGACTAAATCAGGTTGGCCATTAGTTCAACTGACTTCTAATCTTTGAACTTCATCATCTCAACATGCAGAAAATCATCGGCATATGAGATTGATGCAGACACAATGTCAGCTGATCCTGTGACAGTTGTTGAATTACCTCGTAGAGTCCCCTCTGAGTTCCATGCTTCCTTTTTGACTGAGGGCAGTACACTCTTCTATTAAACAAAGAGTATAAAGTGTAAGAATGACACTGCTAGCTCAATGTATTAGCATGCCAAAAAGCATTAGTCAAGGAGAGGGGAAATCTGGTTCTTGGCAACACAAAGCAATTGCATGTGACAAGTAGAACATTGGTCGTGAGCTTCTGGTAAATTGATTTGATTACCGCATCCCTGAATTTTCTGTACTCTTTATGCCCGCAGAAGCAGCTCAAAGAACAAGCACTATGAAAATCACAAGTGGTGTGGAAATGAAGGGTTGCAGATACGCTTGAAGATAAGTCAAATTAGGGGGTAAAATATTGTCATAAACAGGGCAGCATGGTTGAGGACCAACAATATTATCAAAACCACATATCTTTGAAGGTGAAAAGAAAGCAGGATTTCTGCTACGATTTTCACCTCAGTTCTGCCGGGAAGTTCTTGTCGGAATTTACAAGAAACTGTAGTTCCTTGTATAAATGTGTCAACAACATACGTTGCAATCAGTTTTCAAAATTTTCAGTTGGTATTAGAATGTTTTATACGAGATGATACTCTTTAGCTACTTTGAAAATTTACTTAATAACATGATATTTAATTCATTCATTCACATTGACCAACTCACATAAGAATAAAAGGACGAATAGTCATAATGTTGTCTTAAGATTGACACAAAAATGTCCACTCAAAACGCTTTTTTGATATTGTCTCTCATTTGTGGAGAATATTTTATGCAAAAGATCTACTTTGTTTCAGCACACCAAAAACAATATAAGATGCCTCGAAGCATCCTTCAGTGTAGAAAGTAATTTTGTGGAGTATATATATGTGCAAAAGATTTCTTACATGATGATAAAGCGTCTTAGCCTGATAATGTAGCGGTGGTGCTACAGGTGACCTTTAAGCCCATTATACATATATACTCATAACTTAATATGAACAATCTATTATTGAATGTTGAACTTTGTCGATCGTAGCCTCCCACCTGGATTAGGAGAATACTACCACCACGGCCATGGGGTAGGCAGGGGCAATTGGGCCATGATGGCTGGCAGCCGAAGAAGTGAGGCCAAGGGCTGCCCACAATGCTCTATCTAGTAATATTTTTTCACTGAACTATAGCAATAAATATATTAACCGTTTGTAAATTTAATTATTCCACTTCTCTAATCATAAAAAATCTCAAAAGGCAACTGATTCCATCCAACATTTTCCAACCAAAATAGACATAAGAATTCTGTTAGATAAGCATTTTCATTGAACCAAACAAACCATTACAGTTTCAGACATTGGGTGCATTGCCACCTTCGCTGGCCATGCAGGGTAACCCCAATATACCAGACCAGTACAAGCTCAATTACCATAAATTGTGCAGTCATATAGATCCTCCCTCCTTCCCTCTCTCTCTCAAAACTTCATTATTTTCTAGCACAATTATTTTCTAATTCCAAACAGCACGCCAAAGATAGGAACTAGGGAAATTCTAGCTGAAAAAAGGCAACTATGCTATACTACTCTAAAGCACTTCTTAGAAAGTTCGACTTCAACACTTCCATATGAGCTTTAGCAAATCAAACAAGCAGCCAAATATGTTCATCTCTGTCATCAAATTCGGGCAAAATACTTCTGACTATCATGTTGGTGTTTCTGCAAGCTAGGATATACACACATCACCTAAAGAAGTTTCAATAGAAGCTGGTATGAAAAGAAACAGATCATAAAAATCTTGGTATCAATATCAGTTATAAAAGTATCAGTATCGGCCATACTGGATAATATGTATTAGTAGTATACATTTCAGATCTAAAATTTTCCTTACAAATTGTAACTTGATAGAAAAATATCGATATTAGGAAGTGATATCAATAAATATCCGCCAATATTTTACATATTAACCGATGTTTCATTCCATAAAATAGATCTTAATGAAATTTGGCATATATCAGAGAAATCCGATAACAACACATCCCTCAGAAATGCCTATTTTCAACCTGGTATGAAAATAATGGTTTCCTCAACCTACACAATATATTAGTATAGGGAGCACCATATACTATGACTTTGTGCAACATATTTCAGATTACTAAATATTTCATCACCGGGACATGGGAAATGTGAATACACTAACCCAGTACTCAATAATTCAGTCATTCTACTATGGACGGCTGAGTCAACTCACCACCAAATTGCACAAAAAGAATTTGAAGCTACCTGAATTGATTTGCCAATCAGTTTGCCTATATAGCACCTACACTCAAATTCAATTCTCAAGTCCCCAGTTGCGCTTGGTAGTTTAATTAGGGGCATGGACAGAATCCCTTTTCTGAAAATGTGGCATAACAAGAGGCACACAGGTTGATGATCCTAGTATCAATATGTTTAGACAATAATCAAGCAATTGATATTGCACTCATATAGGAGTTGTGGATTCTTCTTAGGACTAATTAGACAAAATGGATTGCAGAACAATATGCAAGTTAGCTCATTTATGTCTGGTTATTAATTGTTTTAAGGCTAGATGAATTTCATCTAGGGAACGTTAGGCTTGGTCAAATGTATAGTATAAACCTAACACTGAAATTTAATGTTCTTTTTACGCAATGTTCATCTTGAATCCTCATGTTCTTTGTAAGCTGGTGTATGCTAAAACCAAGATAAGTAGTAATCAAAAGTAATTAAATACAAAATGATGCAGAACTTGAACAGAGATAAAGAAGAGAAAAGGCACAAAAAAGGTGATGTGTACCTTGAAAATCTATTCAACTCGGATTCTTTGATGATCCGCATCCGAGCATGACTCGAAGCCGTAAACCAATTTCCTGCACACCATAAATAAAACAAGGGATGAAAGGGACCCCAAACGTTTTTTCCGAGTAACTCATCCAATACTCAAATTAGTGAAATATTCCAAATAATAGATAAAATAAATAAATATTATTATTATAGCCACAGAGAGAATCTATTGGGCTGGGTTCATCAAGAAAGAGGTTAAGACCTATCCAAGCCATGTAATCCTTTAGGAGTTAAGAGTATTTTATCATTTGTACCCTCTACCCTTTGGCCTATCCAGGCCTTAAATATTTGCTTGGCCTATCCAAGCCTTATATGTGGGTTGGGCTTATTCACACCTCAAATTAGACTAGTTAGATTGAGTGACTCATCGTGGGCAGTCATTGTGTTAATGGTTAACAACAATGCAATCCGGCTGGAGGATCTAAATGCAGACATGAAGCGAGCTCCAGCAACCACTGGTGATGCCATCAGCAGGTGGGTGCAACCAGAGTAGATAGTCGGGAGCTAGAGCTAGGTGGTGGCCGCAGTAGGGTCACGGCCAGGCACAAACCTGGTTAGAGCCCAAGCTAGTCGAGGAGCACCATTCACGGCTTAAGGTGCAATCCTCATATTTATCAAATATATTAAAAAGTTTGAATATATTATAAATTCCAATTAAATACCAACCAGAAGGGGCAAATTAATTACAAACAAAACTTTTCTTACTGGTGGAAAGGGCTTTCCAATATCCAATAACAAATATCTCTCAACGGGAGTTGACCAGAATAACAGGTCCAAAAGTAGTGACCACAACTTCGGCACATGCATGTGAAAATGTAATGCCCAATGCAAGTCTCATACTCATTTCTGTACAAATATACTGATATAAAAATATGTAATATTAGATATTTTTTAAACTTTCATAAAATAATAAAACCCTTCAAAAATCACAAAACTAGANACATATATTATATAATATCCAGCCAGAATATTACAGGATCAACCAAAAGATGTGCTAAATAATCAAAGATCTGCAAATTACCTTCCATGATTGAGAGATCGTCTCTAGCATCACGAGCCGTAGCTACAAACGCCCTGCTTGGAACCGCCTGACTCCTGCCTTGCTGTCTTTGACTCAAGCAATCTATAAACAAGTAGCTCATTTGACCAGAATTGAAACAAGCTCTACTCTGGCAAAAATAATTTTGTCCCGCGTGATTTTTTCCACAAAACTCATAGACAGACCTCGTAAACTAGAACCTCAAAGGGGAAGACTTCACTTCAACTAACTTTCCTTTGTCTTTTCCTCTAGATAACAAACGAGATATCCAATGAGAGCTTCCACCCTTTGAACTCTAACCCCACTGCTCTGATTTCTTCAATAAAGATTTCGCTCAGAGCTACTCTACTCGATTAATATGCCTAGTCCAGCACCTCACTATAAGTCTGTAATCAAAGTGGCACTAACTGCTTCTGGATTGAATCTTGGAGTCCCTACAGAAATTTCAGGACTCTCAAGGCCTCATCCACAACCAAATGGGGAGCAAACCGAGACAGCTCTGTGAACTGTGTGTCGCATTCAGCTGCCGTCCTAATTCCTTGTCTCAGCCTACCAAACTCAGCTTCTTTAATCTCCCGAATACTTGATTGAAAGAATTTCTCCAGAAATGCCTCCTGGAAGACATCCCAAATTATCTCCTCATTCTCCTGGCCCAAGATTTGGTGCAGGAAGTCCCACCATCTAGAAGCCTCGCCATCCAATCTGTATACGACAAACCCCAATTTGTCCTCCTCGGGGCAATTGATAACCTCGAACACTCTTTCCAACTTTCTCAGCCAATTCTCAACTTTAATCAAATCAAACTCCCCCAAAAACTCTGGAACATGCTTGCCTTTGAACCAATCGAAAGGCATCCTGTCCTAACCCTGCTCGGCCATCCTCCTCAAAGCAGCCATATCATAACCCTATCTTTGGATCATCCTATCCATCATGTCGCTCATATGACCCATCATGGCAGTATAATCATCTTCACGACTTGAAATCGATCTCCTACCCTGGTCATTTTCCTGACTTGAGACCGATCTCGTGCCCCTAGCATCTTCTCGACTTGAAATCGATCCCCTTTTTCAATGAAAGGGAAAACGGCAACTGCTAAATTAGATCCAACGGCTGCCATTTGAAATTGTACGGGTTGTCACGCCAGAGGGCGCTGCGACACACGGGTTCAATATCACTGCCCTGGGTCGGTCCGGCCCCGATCCCAAAGGTCAGCTGGTTGCCTACCTGGGTTCCGCAGCCAAGGCCGACGCGGGGTCGGCTTGGTTCTGCTGGTGGCCGAGGGAGAGTCAAGGCGGCTGACCAGGTCGCGTCGGACATCGAAGGTCCTGGTGGAGACGGTCGACAGATCTGGGCCGACACAGGCGGCGGCGAATCTGGTCGCGGCGGACAAAGGAGGGTAGATTCGGCGGCAGATCTGGGCGCGGCTTACAGATTTGGCCCTGGCGGAGACGGCGGGAGATCTCGGCGCGGCGGACAGCGGGGGTCCTGGTGGAGGCGGCGGCAGATCTGGTCGCGGCTGTTGGATGACAGCAAACTGGGTGCGGTTGCTGGCGCCATTGATAGCGGGGGGAGAGTGGCCGCCGAGCTCGATGACTCCAGTGCGGGCAAAAGGACGACGAGACGCCGAACTTTCTGGAGCGTGTCTGTTCTCCGCTTGGCAAATTGGGTGCGGTTGCTGGCGCCATTGATAGCGGGGGGAGAGTGGCCGCCGAGCTCGATGACTCCAGTGCGGGCCAAAGGACGACGAGATGCCGAACTTTCTGGAGCGTGTCTGTTCTCCGCTTGGCAAATTTACTGGCCAGCCCTCACGTGTATGAGGTTTGAATCACGTGAGCTTTATTGGTTGACTTTGTTAAGCTTGGAAAACTGCCATATGTGCATTAAGAAAAAGATACACACATCGTTTTTGGTTTCCTATAGGATGCAGAATGAAAATTTGATGTTTGATGACATTGGTAGGGGTGCTAGCCGGCTGGAGAATTGGTGGCACCATCCAACACCGGCAAAATCAAGTACTAACGTGTGCCCATGGCCTCCTTGCCAGTATGTTGCGAAGGCCATATAATCTAACCCATCTAATCTTAATATGTTATCTATTTTTATCAATATAGAAGAACGAGGGAGAAGGGAGAGTAGACGAAGACAAGAAGGAGAGAAGAGTTCTAGAAAGAGGTAGGAGCGCTCTGATAGAGGGACAGAAAAGGAGTAAGAACGAGAGGAAGCAATATACAGAAATATACTCTCTTATTCCCAATAACTGTAACGCCACATATATAAGCAAAGTCAACAATTTACCTAATTAATAGCCATAACGTAACGGCATTCTATTATGCATTAAACCAGAAAAGTAAATGAACAAGTAAAATATTAGCAACACTTAATAAGTAAATTAAATGTAAATTAAATGTAATCTCGAAATTTAAGTGATGTTTAGATTAATCGTGCACTCCATCGAGAAATCTGAGGACCGTTCGGTGTTGTGGTAGCCGCATTAATAATGCTTGTAATATTACCATCTTCATCAAAAAGAACCATATCCTCAAAGTTAAATGTGAAAAAACCTTGGATAAAATCTATAGCCGATTCCCAAGAAGCCTCCATCGGAGTATGCGATTTCCAGTGGACAAGTAGCTGGGGAACAAACTTACCATGCTGTAAAATTTTTCGGAAGCCGAGAATCGGTACAAGAGACATTAGAGTTTGGGAACCAAAAGCTTCGAGTGGCAAATCATGGCTCTAGCTACAGGATCTCCATGACATTTTTTTAGCAGAGAGACATGAAAAACATTGTGAATTCTAGAGTAATCCAACAAACGTAGACTGTACGTGACAGATCTAATCCGGTCTAATATACAGAAATGTCCATAATAGCGTTTAACTAATTTGTTAGATTGTCAATGCGCCACTGTGGTTTGACATTAAGGTTGCAGTTTGACGTAAACCGAATCACCTACCTGAAATTCTTTATTCATACAATGAGTATCAATCTAATTTTTTATGCGCAACTGAGCATGTTGAAGATTGGCTTTAAGAGTGGTGAGGATGTTGGAGCGTTTAGTTAATAATTCGTCAACTGAAGCTACAAAATAAGAGCCCTGGACATAGTCAGTTAATGATGAAGGCTGTCCGCTATACACAGCTTCAAAGGGGCTTATTTTGATGGAAGAGTGTCAAGCCATATTATAGCTCCATTCAGCCCATGACAAATACTTAACCCATTTAGAAGGATTGTCAGCAGTACAGCACCTCAAAAGGCCCTCTAAACAGCGATTAATGACCTTTATTTACCCGTCCGTTTGTGGGTAATATGAACTACTCGTGGACAGCGTAATACCTTGGGACTTAACGAGTTCATGCTAGAAGATGCTCGTAAAAACGGGGTCCCAATCCAAGACGATATCAGTCAAGAACGCAAGACCTACAGCCGTGAAATGGGTACCCAAAGGGAAGAAATGAGCACATTTGGACAGTCGGTCCATCGCCACAAAAATCACAATTTTTCCATCCAAGGGAGGTAAGTGGGTGATAAATCCATAGAAAGAGAAGCCCAAATTTTAGTTGGGATGGGTAGTGGTTGTAGCAATCCTAGAGGAGCCGAAGTGAGTGGTTTAACTTGGTAGCAGAAGGCACATTAGCAACAAAATCACAAATCTCCTTTCACATGTGAGGCCAATTGAAAGTGGTGGCAACTCTGTGAAGATGCGTTGGAACCCAACATGTCCTCCTAGGGGAGAATTATGGAACTCCTACAACATTAAATCTTGCAAGTCCTAATTAGCTGGTACCAAGATGCAGTTCTTAGAGATAATTAAGCCATCACGCAGGGAGTAATGCTCAAAATCTCTTGGACGTTCTTGATGGAGGTAATTAATTCAGTCGAAGCTCGATGTTGGGTGTAAAAATTACGAAGAGCCATCAGCAACACCATCATAGGTTTGGACACTGCCCGTATAGCATAGCAGGAGCCCACAGGTAGTCAAGACAAGGCATCAACAAAGGTGTTGTCTCTCCAAGGGCGGTAGACAATTTTACAATCAAACCCCATCAATTTGGTGATCCAGCATTGCTGTTTTGCGGTGTGGATGGATTGGTTCAACAGCTCTTTGAGAGGCTAGTAATTAATTTGGATAGTAAATTTGGTGCCCAAGATATGCTAGCGCCATTTCTTTACGGATTCAGTGATGGCGTAGAGTTCTCTAAGGTAAATGGAAGAGACCTGCAACTGTGGACTGAGTTGTCTACTAAAGAATGCAATGGGGTGACTGACTGCATGAGCATAGTGCCTACATCATTGCCTGATGCATCAGCTTAGGTGACAAATAGTTGAGAGAAAACTGAAAGAGCAAGAATAGGGGTGGATGTGAGGGCGTCCTTGAGAGAATTGAAAGCCGTTTCAGCCTCCTGGGTCCAAACAAAGGCATTCTGCCTCAACAATTGTGTAAGTGATGTTACAATCTACGCATAGTGGGCCACAAACTGCTGATAAAACCAGGCTAATCCAAGAAGTCCTCTCAACTGCTTGACATTAGTAGGTGTAGGCCAACATAGCTCTGCTTCAATCTTAGTGGGATCGATGGCCACCCCCTACCCAGAGACTATCTGGCCCAAGTAGGACAATGAAGTGCGCCCAAATGCACTCTTCGTTTGATTGGCGTAAAAGAAATTGTCCTATAGGATTTGGAGGACATGAGTGAGATGTTGGAAGTGCTGCTCCCATGAAGAGTTGTATACCAATATATCATCAAAAAACACCAGAACAAACTTTCGTAACCGATCGAAAAATTGCATTCGTCTCAAATTGGAAGAAAGAAGGAACATTGGATAAGTCGAAGAGTATAACCAAAAATTCATAGTGTCCTTCGTGAGTCCAGAAAGCTGTTTTTATATAGATCATCAACGTGGACCAGCATCTAATGGTAGCAGGCTCGCAAGTCCAACTTGGAAAAAATTTGGGCACCATGTAATTCATCGAACAATTCATCTATTGCTCGTATGAGAAATCGGTCCTTGATTGTGATCGCGTTGAGAGCACAACAATTGACACAAAACCACCAGCTATCATCCTTCTTTTTGAATAGCAAAATCGGGGAAAAAATGGACTGGTGCTGGGTCGGATAATTCCTTCATCAAGCATCTCCTGGATCAACTTCTCCATTTTTGTCTTCTGAAAATGCAGATAACAATATGGTTTGACATTTACCGGTAGAACATTAGGTTTCAGGGATATTCGATGATCCGTTGAGCGCTGAGGAGGTAACCCATGAAGGATGGAAAATACATCGGCAAATGAAAAGAGGATACAACATAGAGTGGTAACGATTGTGGAGTCGACATCTTGAGGTAAGTGGAGTTGCATCCGAGCTAGTATCCGAAGAAGACTCCATAACAGGGGTAATTGTCAACTGGAAATATGTGGAAGTGGAATTAGTTAGCTCACTTCTCCTCAGTTGGCCCAATGTTATAGTGGAAATGGAAGCTTTTTGCAAGCCATATAGAGTGAACTAAGTCCCCGCGTAATTGAAACTCGTCTACAAGGCCTTATAATCAAATAACACCGACAGAATAGTCACCAGTCATTATGCTCCAAACACCATATCAGCTCCATAAATTAGCAGTAAATAGAGATCCACATGAAATTTAAAGAGACCCAAAATAACCAGAACATTAGAACACAATCCTTCACAACGGAGAGAATCCCCATTAACCACCATGACGTTAGGATGCTGAGAAGGCTCTATTAAAAGTCCTAAATATTTGGCCAATTGAGTCTGCAAAAAATTATGAGTAGAGCTACTATCTACCGTCACAACCACCGAATGGCCTGATAGCAAGCCCTATAGCCGCAAAGCGGAAGGACCAAAATGGCCTTCCGATGCATGTAGGAAAATAGTGGGAGTGGTATCTGAAAGTAGGGTTAAAGAGAGGTCTGTTTCTTAGAAAATTTCAGTTGGTGGGTCTGGATTAGAGGGGGCAGGATGTTGTGCTATCGTTTGAACATAGCCATTATCATGAGCTATCATACACAAGAATTGCGGGGGCTTACATCGATGGCCCAGTATGAAGCATTCATCACTATTAAAACACAACCCATGTTCACAGCGTGATACCATTTTAGCAGGGGTTAACTTCTTTATTGGTAATTTGGATGGAGGGATTTGTGGAGGGAACAATTTTGACTAAGTTGTTATGGGGTTAGGCATTGGCTTGGCGACTGGTGGGCGCAGGGCAGTGGATTGACCAGCCTCAATTTTCTCCTCCACTAACTTGGCTATACCAATTGCTTCTAGCAATGATGTAAATTTCAACAATAGCAATTTACGTTGTCTATCATCACATAGCCTAGAGATGAAACAATTAAGAAGATTATTAGTAGTCAGACCTGGAGTGCGAGTAGAGAGAGACTCAAAGTCAATCATATAAGCTACCATAGTGGTGGTCTAGCGAAGCTTGTATAAGGTAGCTTCATAATTGAGGTAGGAAGATGGCCCGAATCGAAATTCAAGGTCTCTGGCAAATATCTCCCATGTGGAAAGCCGTCTGATTACATGCATCCACTGATATCATTGAAGTGCAAATCCCATCATGTAGAAGGCAGCGATGGGTGTGCCATGGTACAAGAAGAAGCGTCCGATTTGAAATAACCACCCAATCGCATCTTCTCCAGAGCAAAATGGAATTTCAAATTTGGGTAGACGAGGATGGGCAGATATTGGTGCATCAGTTTGCATATGCATCAAAATTGGTAGGTTTTGTGGTGTTGGGTGGGAATTAACAATGGGAGAAGCCATGAACGAAGAGGACGTGGGAAGCAAAGGGGGTTCGCTACTGGCAAGGGTTGGCGTTCGATTCGGTTTAACGAGTGAAGGATTTCTGTGAGGGATTGCTAGATTTGTTCAGTGGAGGAAGTATTTGCGGCTAGCCTGTCTGCATGTTGTTGTACGGTCGCCGCTACTTCTTTCAACTCCTTCAAAATTCTAGCGATGGATTTTTCAAGCACCTTGTATCGTGTCGTCATGCCCTCTTCCATTATCTCAATGAGAGTACCAATAATGATACATGTATCAACTACTACAACCTACAACAGAAGGAGAAGGGGACAAAAGCAGAGAAGAATGAGGGAGAAGGGAGAGTAGATAAAGACAGGAGGGAGAGGAGAGTTCTAGAAAGGGGTAGGGGAGCTTTGATAGAGAGACAGAGAGGCAGTAAGAGTGAGAGGAAGCAAGAAACTGAAATATATTCTCTAAACAAAGTCAGCAATTTATCCAATTAATAACCGTAGCATAACAACATTCTGTTATGCAGTATTGAATAAGTAAAATATTAGCAACACTTAATAAGTAAATGTAATCCTGAAATTTAAGTGGTGGTTGGGTTGACCGTGCACTCCGCCGAGAAATCTGAGGACCGTTCGGTGGTGTGGTAGCCGCATCAATAAGGCCCGTAACATAGAATTTGTTCCGCTGTGTTACGTGTGTGTGTGTGTGTGTGTGTGTGTGTGTGTGTGTGTGTGTGTGTTCTAGCCAAATCCCAACACTTAACTCTTCCCTCAATGTTATTCCATAGTGAATGGAAATTTGATGCAAAACAATCACCTTTCTCATAGTGTTGTGAGGCCATTGAACCAGCAGATTGTCTTAAAAGGGTGACCTCAGGATTTAAGATTAGTGTTACCACTATCAAGCTTCATTGTATTAAAAAAATGACCGCCGGAACCCCTTGCCCTCCTCAGAGCATGTCGTTGCCGTGATCCGTGAAGATATGGCTACATATATGGGACAACTAGGTTAAATAAAAAACAAAATAGAACACACTAGAAAGGGAAATACTCAAGTAAAGCTCAAGTAAAGCAACTGGAGGCCACTGATGTGTCGCCATGAATATAAAAACAATAGAATCCTAGAATCCAAGGAAAAAATGGAAGGGAGAAGACAAAAAAAATGTTAGAAAGGTGAGTATGTCAAAAAAAATCAAGTGCTAAGATAAATAGCATACAGAGTATACCAGAATAGATGTTTGTGTAACACAAGGATACCTGACAGTGATATTTCCTAATGCAATGTGCAAAACAAAGTTCATATATACTACCGCCGCTGTGGTTTGACAATGTTAAGGAATGTCTTCCTTTCTTCTCCTTTTCTCCCCTTTTGTTCTGAGTAACAACAGTAGCATGGACACAATTTTTCTTTCTATTTTGTTTCCCATTCTTCCAATTATTACAGACAGAATACATTAGGCAAGCTGTCATTAAGCTCTCTGGAGTTGCAGTACAGAGCACAAATCCTCAACCACAATGTGAGGGGACATGATCGCACATCATTTTCAAGCCATCACCCAATACTGAAACAGGTGTATAAGCATTGAACTGCAGTCCAATCCCTCTTGATTTTTTCCCTTTCTCTGCTTTTGATTTTGAAGGGGGTGGTTTTTTAACCAGATTGAGTATTTCAATGCATAATCTTAGCATTTAATACA
>JAODPA010133283.1:0-16610 GCA_025585075.1 Nepenthes mirabilis
ATTTTTTTTTTTAGTTTCGGACCCCAGGTCTCGTATATTACATAACTCTTTTTTTCTATTATCGTGAGTAAATAATCATCTGTCACTGAGAAAGTTTCTACCATTAGATGTATGATTCTCTAAATAAACTAGTTAAAGATTGAATGAGTTCATTTCAAATAATTGGCGGTCCACTCAAGTTACTGTCGCCCCTTCACTAATTTTTCAGCTCCTCAAGTTTATCATTACTTCCTCTATTTTACTGAATTTGACTAAATAAAATGCCTTTCTTTAGTTATTTTCCAACATCCTAAATTTGGCCTGCATCAGTTTGCGGCATTTGTTGGCGTTTGCTTTACCAAAAAAGGGTTGAAATCGAGAGAATGTGTATTGTTAATATCATTTCTAAGAAAATTTTTGCCCCTAATAGTATAAACAGATCTCCAGAAAAGTCCATCTGATTCCTCTGTGAATTTCCGTTGGGAGCAGGACAAGTCAAGGGTTTCGCATCATTCCTCCCAGAATCAGCTAAGGAATGAATCTTTTCAATTGGTGAACTCCCCTATTTATGAAGGAGCCGGGGCCTTGTCTGCACTCAACGAGGCATGCCACCCGATGGCCGTTTATCACTAAATAGGAAAGTCTTCAAAACTAACGCAGATTCTAGCGTGCGAATCCTTTCATTCATAGCAACGAATCTTTGCAGCATCTAAAAAATCTACATGATCGTCTGAGGAAAGCGCAACACCAGATGAAGACAAGGTCTAAGCATCTCGAGAAAGGACGCGCAGTGGCCAGCTGGACTCTTATAGACATGCCAGGCCTCGACTATAAATCGGACCAGGTATGGGGGGCTAGTGTTGGGTCCAGTATCGGTGAGGCCTAAAAATCGTGAGGCCCAACTCAGGACACAGCGGCCTAGACAACCAATGCGGCCCAAGATTCAAAACAGCCTGCGTGGCAGCCCAATACTTGCAGCCAATCGGCGTCTCCTGCAACTCATTAATACGGCTGTAGATGACAAGCATAGCGTAGGAAGGGCGAGACAATGGGGGAAGGTCAACTCTGTCAGCCGCGGCTCGGGCCGCTCCCTGCAACTAGCGAGCCAATCCTCACACGAGAAGCAGACTAAACGTGGCCGGTGATGCATGAAGGTCTCCTCACCGCCACAAAGCGACAACTGACATCACCGGCAGTCGTCTGAGATCCACGACCGGCGAATCCCTGTAAGAAAGATTCTCACGCCCAAAACTCCAGACCATGGAGCATATAAATTCCCTTTCCTTCCACAGGAAGGGGGATCGGATCCCAATTCGCTAATCTGAGCTTCGGTATTGAGATAAATACTCCTCGATTTCCTACTCTCAAACTTACGCTCAGCGCCAATCTACTACGGCCTCCCCAGGCTACTAAAGTGAGCCATCTATCGCGGTGCATTCAGGGAGTCAGGCTTCCTACAAAACGCTCATCGAGTCCCATACTCTTGCATTCATACACTCTCACCACACATTCAGCATATTTTCACGCACCTCTAAGCGTGCACCCCTTTCTGTTCATTGTGAAAAGTTACTGATTTGAACGTCAGAGTGTTTTCAGTGGGAGAAATCCCACTGACCTCTGACCTCTTATTTATAATTTATATTGTGTGGGTTCCAAATTAACAGTAATAGAGACCGGACCCACTCGTGATCTTGTCCGGAAGACGAGAAATTCGAAAGCTCCCTAATTCGTACAACAATCAGAGATTCGGGACGCAACATTGGCGCTGTCTGTCAAAACACGACAAAAAGTCTAGCATCTCCCCTCAACACTCACTTCCTTACACCAAGATGGTCAACACCAAGGTGCAAGCCAGTGTGCCAGCAAGAGACGCAGCCGCTCACGGCGACGACCCATTAGTGGGTAGCTGTGGCAACGAGCGACTGCAGCCTGACGTCCACTAGTTGGCTGTCAAAATGGGCAACATGAGGCTGATACTTCAAGCCCTCTACAATTGAATGGGTACCCAATGAATGGGGGCTGCTCCCTAAGCATCTTAGGCGTCATCCTCCAAGCGAGGAAGGCGTCGCACCAGAGCCCCCAGTGGTAGATCAGATTGGCTTGACGACGCCGAGGCCCAGACGGCCTCCGGCAGCAAGGTCTAGACGACGGCTGGAAGCCACCTTGGCCAAGATGAGCGGGAGGAGAGCCCAGAGCGGTGCAACCCCTGCAACTCCCACAGCGAAAGGAGGCAGGCGCCATAGGCTCGTGCAATGCGGGCCGCCTCGTGCGAGAAGCCATCGTGACTAGCAGAACTCGCAGAGTCCCACAGAGCTCCGTGACATCATTAACGGGCAGGAAGCGGATCCGACCTGCCGATAGAGGAAAAGGTGGAGGTGATTTGGAACCACCTGTTCAAGGTGAAGCTCGTACGGTCTTTCGCTGACCTACGGAGATCACCCTTCGCCATGGACATTTGGACCTAGCAGCTTCCCCGCAAGTTCAAAATGCCAACGCTGGACGGGTACGACCGGAGTAAGGATCCAATAGACCACCTTAATACTTCCGCAATCACCTGTCCCTCCAGGAAGCGAGTGAGGCCATGCTATATCAGTGTTTTCCCATCACCCTAGGGGGGACGCGCTGCTTTGATTCCATGGCCTCCCACCAAACTCAATCCGCTCCTTCAACGAGCTCGTAGACTGCTTCTTGAGCCAGTTCGCCTCCAGTCGGAGGGAGGAGAAGCAATCGTGGCACCTAATCCGCCTTCGCCAGTGGACGGAGGAAAGCCTGAAGCGGTTCCTTAACCGCTTAATTACGGAAGCGCACCAGATCCCCCAGCTCTTCGAAGAGTTCAAACTCAATACCTTCATTGCCACGCTAGCAACAGGGGAATTCTTCAAGTACTTATCGCACCAGCGCCCTCAGTCCTTCTGGGAAGTTAAGGCCATCGCCTGAACTTATATCTTGGTGAAAGAGGCCAACAATGTAAAGCGTCGCGAATGCATGGCCACCCCCGGAAGGGCCTAAACCAGCTGTTTGGAAGAAGAGGATTGGCAACAGCAACTACTTCCAGGAATGCCGCAAGCAGCCCCGGCCTTCACCGAGATCCAGGAAGGAGTACGGGCCAACGTCCCTAACTCCCCTGAACGATACCCGCGCAAACATCCTGGTACATATCCAGGATGAGAAGTTCTTCAAGTAGCCAAAAGTGTCGAAGGGCCTGAGCGATAGAGACCAGACGAAATACTGCCAATACTACCGTTGCCTGGGATATTCCACGGAGAACTGCCAGACCTTACAGCAGGAAATAGAAGACTTGATCTGCCGCGGACACCTCAAACGGTTCATGAAGGGTTTGGGGCAGGCCCCCGCAGCCTCAGGAGGCGAGGCGAGCAAGCCTCCAAAGAACCATACAGCCACCAACGTGATTAGCATGATCTCAACTAGGTTAGCCAAGAGTAGCAGGTAGATGCAATCCGAGCAGACTTCCAATAGTAAGAGAGTAAGAGTAGGAGATAGGAGTGATGTCATTAGCTTTAGCAGTGAGTATATGACACATGTACCCTTTCCCTTTCTGATCCCCATATTGTATCCGTCCTCATTTTAGATAATACAGTCGATTAACAGTTAAAATGAGTCTTTATTGATAATAAAAGCTCTCAAAATTTGTTATATCTTAACGCTTTCTTTAAGCTTGAATTGAGGCAAAACCAGATAAAAGCGGCCGATGGACCTCTATACGATCGGGATAACGAACCTGTACCAGCGTAGGGAGAAATCCAGATAGAGATCACGATGGGAACTTACCTGCGTACCATGATGTGAGAGCTAACGTTCCTCATCGTCAATCTGTCGTCCGCCTACAACGCCATCCTGGGCAGACCATTCCTTACGTCCTTCAGAACTGTTACTTCGATCCCTCATCTGAAGGTGAAGTTTTCAACCCCATACGGCGTGGGAGAGGTGCTCCATGATCAGGTGATGGGACAGACGTACTACTTGTCCCAAGTCACCCTAACGGTACCAAATCGTATAGACGGAGACTTGGATCTTCACGACTAAGCCACGTGCAACAAGCCCAGTCAAGTGAAGCAACCGAAGTGGTCCCTTTGGACCCCACCGAGTCGGAGAAGTGTGTGCACATCGGTGATTTTCTCACTACGGCCAACCGTGACCGGCTCATTAGCTTCCTCCAGAAGAACTCCGACGTGTCTGCGTAGGTCCCTACCGATATGCCTGGGATACTAATCGGAGTAATGGTTTACAAGTTAGGCCTCGATCACGATCACAAGTCTGTCAAGCAAAAACAGAGAAATCATTCTATCGAGAAGCTAGTAGCTATGAAAGAGGAAATGAAGAGGCTGTTGGACGCCGAATTCATAAGTGAGGTCCAATATCTGAATTAGCTATCCAACGTGGTGCTCATAAAGAAATGCAACGGCAAATGGCGAATGTGCGTGAACTTCACCAACGTGAATAAAGCCTATCCTAAAAACAACTTCCCGCTCCCTTGGATTGATCAATTGGTGGATTCTACGACCGGGCATGAGCTCCTGAACTTCATGGGTGCCTTCTCAAGCTATAGCCAGATCAGGATGGACCCGGATGATGAGGAACACACCTCATTTTTGACTGAGTAGGGGATATATTGTTACAAGATCATACCCTTCGACCTCAAGAATGGCGGAGTAACCTACCAACGTCTAATGAACAAGATGTTCGAGGCCTAGATCGGAAGAAATGTAGAGGTACACATTGACGACATGCTCGTCAAGAGTAAAATAGCCGACGACCACGTTCATGATCTAGAGGAGACCTTCCAGGTACTCCGAGCTTACAGAATGAAACTCAACCCAGCCAAGTGTGCGTTTGGGGTAACTTTTGAAAAGTTCTTAGGCTTTTTAGTGTCCCAGCGCGACAAAGAAGCGAACCTGGAAAAGATCAGAGCCATCCTCGATATAAGCCCTCCGCAGACCATGAAGGAAGTTCAAAAACTCACAGGGCGGCCAGCAGCCTTATCGTGTTTCCTAGGCAAGTCCGTGGAGAAGTACCTGCCCTTCTTCAAGGCGCTCAAAGGAACGAAAGCATCTGGATTCCGGTGCACCGATGAGTGCGAGGAAGAATTCCAATAGCTAAAGGCGTACCTCGTCAGTCCATCTCTCGTGAGCTCATCATCTGCAGGCGAGGACCTATACCTCTACCTGGCTACGTCAGACACGGTACTTAGCTCAGTGCTTGTCAGAGAGCACGAGGGCACACAGCGACCAGTGTACTATGTGAGTAGGGTATTAATAGACGTGGAGACTTGATACCCGCATGCGGAGAGGATTGCGCTAACCCTCATCTACTCAGCGCGAAAATTGAGGCCCTACTTCCAAGTGCACTGGATCATCGTTCAAATAGATCAACCCCTGCAGTCAATCCTCCAAAAGCCGAAGACCTCTGGGTGGCTAGTCAAGTGGGTCATAGGGTTGGGAGAGTTCGACGTAGAGTTTCGGCCACGACCAGCTCTTAAGTGCCAGGCTCTAGCAGACTTTATTGTCAAGACAGTGACCCCAACTCTAAATGTCCCACACAGCCCGAAGAGTTTGGATGCAACGGACGTTCCCTCATAGATCCTGAATGTTGATGGATCATCCACCCAGACAGGCAGCGGAGTTGAAGTCATGCTCAGAACTTCAGACAGGACAGAGATTAAGTACTCTGTTACGTTGACTTTTCCTGCCACCAATAAGATGGCAAAGTATGAAGTCCTTCTTGCAGGACTTCGTTAGGCAAATGAGTGCTCCGTCAAGTTGCTGGTAGTGCGCAGCGACTCGGAGTTAGTGGTCAATTAGATCCAATGAGCCTTTGAGGCATCAAACCCTCAGTTCGTAAAGTACCTGGCGAAAGCAAAAGTCCAAATCCAAGTGTTCAAACGTTTATCGAACACATCCCCAAAGCCAAAAACAGGAAAGTCGATCAATTGGTAAGGGATGTAGCCACAGGATCTCCGGAGCAGTATGCCAGAAGCCTGCGGGAAATCCTGGTAGCACCAAGCGTGGAAGGCCCGGACCAGGAAGTGCTACAGGTCAATGAGGGCGACAATTGGATGATCCCATACCACGAGTATCTAACGGACGGAACGTTACCTATGAACGCCGACGAGGCCAAGCGGATCAAGAAGACAGCAAGCTGGTACGTAATCCTTGATTGTAGGCTATACCAGTGGGGGTATTCCACTCCTTACCTAAAATGCCTAACTCCTGAGGAAGCCGAGACGCGCTGAGCGAAGTCTACCTTGGCGTATGCGACTCGCACATCGGAGAAAAAAACCTCACATTCAAGATCATGCAGCAAAGTCTTTTCTGGCCTTAGATGAAGCACGACGCCCTGGAATTCGCGAAGAAGTGTGAAAATTGCTAGGTTCATGAGACCAAGGCTCATCTGCCTCACACAGAGCTGCACATCCTTTAATCCTCATGGTCATTCGCGCAATGGGGGCTCAATATCATTGGTTTCATACCCTTCGCCTCCGGATAAAGGAAGTTCCTTATCATCGGTATTGATTACTTCACCAAGTGGGTAGAGGCGATTCCTCTGGCATGAATCATCGAGTAGAACACAATGGAGTTCCTCCACTAGAATATCATTTGCCGTTTTACAATTTCCAAGGTCATAGTAACTGACAATGGAACCCAATTCATCGGCAAATAATTCACCGAGTATTGTGCAAGCTTGCGCATCATGCTGATACATACGTCTGTGGCGTACCCTCAAGCAAACGGGCAAGTCAAAGTCACCAACCACACACTGCTACACAGGCTGAAGACCAAACTAGAAAACATAGGGAGCTCTTGGGTCGACGAGTTGCCTTCCGTGCTCTGATCATATTAAACGACCCAACGGGAATCGACGAGGGAGACGTCCTTCAATCTCTGCTATAGAATTGAAGCGGTCATCCCCATCGAAGTGGGGCTTCCCTACCTACGGGTCGGATACTTCGATCCGGCCACCAACTCCCAAAGACTCAGGGAATACCTAGACCTGCTCCTAGAAGTTCGTGACACAGCCGGCATGAGGACTACAGCCTACTAGCAACGTGTCGCACGGTACTATAACAAGAGGGTGAAGGCAGGCCCGCTCGAGATTAGAGATATGATCCTCTGAAGTGTAGAGGCAGCGAGAGAGGCCGCAAGTATGAACAAACTCTCATCAGCTGGGAGGGCCTATTCCTCGTATCGACAATTCTTCGGAATGAAGTGTACAAGCTATGCACCCAGGACGGCAAATTGGTCCCGCCAACCTCAGGAAACATTATCAGAAGGACTGCACCAAGCCTAGGTAAGGCATACACGCACACCATAAAGAATGCTTGTACATGTATTGTGTTTCCATTTAATAAAGTTGATTATTTTTACAATCTTGTGTATTCATTCATACGTGTGTATGCATGCTTGACATTTCAAAAAGTGAAATGACCTAGACTCCCCCTAAGTTGGGAGGATTTTTATCCGGCCGTAAAACAAAGCATTGGCTCTGTGCCAAGCGGCCCGAAAGCGGCCATATCCAAATCTCAACTCCACGTCGAAAGACCCTAAGCGGCCTTTATAACATTGGCTCCGTGCCAAGCGGCCCAAAAGAGGCCATATCCAAACCTCAACCTCACATTAAAACCTTGGCTCCTTACCAAGCAGCCTAAAAGCGGCCATTTTTTAATCTCGACTCCGCGACGAAAGGCCCGAAGCATCCCAAAAACCATGGTTCCGTACCAGGCGACCCCTACGGTCGAAACATTAGGCCTGGGGGCTTTTGAAATCCCCAACACACGGCCACCAAAATCTTATGGGGCAAGAATGGAAAGCGTGCAGCGACCTTCTCCTGGAGAAGAGAGCACTCTCAGTCTACGATGGTCGTGGGCTAGGACTGAGCACACAAGAGCGACAACGCCTTGAGCGGGGCTGAGCGCCTGATACAAGTATCATGTGCGGAATAGCCTAAGACCCAGAGTCCAACTATTGTGGCCTAAAAACCCTGCTTGCCCTTGGTCTGGCTCCACCGGACTTACGACGACGTCCACTTTATTGGACCAAACTTCTCACCAAACGCACAAGAGACGATGACATCCTCTAACGAAGGAAAAGTACAGCGCAAGAAGGCCCAAGATCGGAGCATTAGCAAGCTTCATAGCTTAGCCGTTAAAAATAGGAGTTACAATTCCAAAAATTATATCGTACACTCAGAGATATCAAATGCAAGAAAGATAGCTGCCCTCCATTTATTATGTATATACAAGAGTATAAGGTGTTGTCGAACAACGAAAAAGGACAAGGAGCTACACAAAAGCAATGTTGTCCCTACGGATCTGACGGGTCCGCCTGTTCTAGGAAGTCTCTCGAGTGGGAGCTGTCAGAGATCCCGGTGTTCCCTGGATGAAAGACGCCCACGGAAACACTTGGAATCGCGATGGAGGCAATCCGGCGGCACAGACGAATGCCATCCTAAAACCTAATGTCGAGTGCGAGGCACACCTCCACCGGAGTGAGCCGCAGCCTTAGGTTTGTGGAAAGGCGGGAGATGTCATCCTCAAAAGTAGAGACCAATCCCCTCAGCGACTAAACCTCCTACCTTAGTCCCACGCCTTCCTGCAAAAGTAGCCCGTTCTCTATGTGCTCGGGGGCTCTATGTGCTTGGCAACGACCTCCACGAAGTTGGGAACGTCTAGAGCAACGGATGACCTGGGAATGCTTAGGGGCTCCAACTCTTGAACCACCCCTACCATGACAGTCTCTCGCATCAAGTTAGCACCAGACGAACTGGTAACCCATCCGGCTTCGACTTCCTCCTCAACGGCAACACTCTCCTGAACGCACGCCTCCAAAAGAGCCCAAGCAGGCAATCCAGTAAGCTCTAGAGTCCCTACTGGCTCTAGCAAAAGCTCCAAAGTGCAAGCCCCCTCAGGATCTAGCGTGTCGATCTCCACGATTGGCACGCCCTCAACAAGCTCCTCCTACAACTCCAGATCAACGAAGGTACCCACGGGGGACTCTCCTCCGGAATGAAGCTCCATCATGGGACCGCTATACTCAGCCAACGTTATGGCAGGAATCAGCAAGTGCTCAGCCGCTCCCTCTTGTGGCTCAATATCTAACGCGCACTCCGGAGTGGAGCACACGGCACGTGGGACTGGCCTCGCAACTAATCTCCGCAACCTCCGAGTGGAAGTGCCTCCAGCTTCTCTCAGCCTCTTTAGGGGAGCCTCCACCTCTTCGTCTGAAGAAGTCTCCAGCAGCGAGCAACTCTCCCTGGCATCTTCCCCCGACGACTCTTGGAGCGCAATGGCCCCAAACTTCTTCTTCTTGGGGCCAACGATTGCCCAGCCAAACTCCGGACCCCACTTGACTGTGGCAAAGGCAGAGGAGGTAAATAATAGCCCTGGACGAAAAACGTCTTCATCCCCGAGTGGATGGCAGCGACTAGCTTCGCCGCCTCACTTGCCTCCTCGGTGGCCACGTTCCCACAAAAGAACCTCGGAATTAGACCCTATTCGTGGGAGAGCTCCGAATCTGACGGTTCCTGTAAGAAGAAGAAATGGTTCTTCCTGTTCTTCACTGAGTAAGGATTAGTCCCCCAAAAGTGGAAGCCGGTTTGAGGAGACATCAAGATCCAATCCTCAGACTTCGTGAAGCAAAAGACTACCTTCACTGTGTTTGCATCGAACACACAAGACTGAAAACAGGTCAAAACGCACAAAGTAACCAAATAGCAAACAACATTAGGGTAGAACCTCACAATAGGAACACCTAATGCCTCGATAAGTACATATAGATCACATGGCATGGGGTAGTGGAGCCCTCCCTTCAGATGGTGCTCGTAAACAGAAATAAAGCCCTCTGGAGAGGTGTTGGCCCTACTTGTCAAGCCAGGAGCGCGGTAGGCCATGCCACTGGGGATCCCGTAGTCCACTATCGATGCGGCAATGGCACTCGCCATCAGGACAGACCCAATGTTGCTTGACCCATGGCAAACTGTTCGAGAAACTCGAGAAGAGGAAGGAGAACTCTTCTTCGCCATCTCCTTTTCTCGAGGAAATATCGGAACCTCTCAATGCAAGGAAGCGTGAAGAATGGAATCCATCAAAGCACTACTTAAATAGGCACCAGGGTGCCATTGTGTGGGAAACTTAATCGGCATTTTGCTTGATGGACAGGCTACGCATCCATTTGGCAAAAGCACCGTGAGTCCCAAACAGCAACCAATCATGGCCCCTAGCAAACTACGGATCGCTATCGCCTCAGCCGCCTGCCAAAATCCTAGCTGTCACACTAACATTTAATGCGATTTCTGACCGTCAGGACTGACGGCGGCAAGGCTTCCGGTGCACGCTTCCAAAAGGAAAAATTAACCATTCCAACGTAACAGACAGTAGTAAATAAACCGCACGGCTAAATAAAAAGTTTTATTATGTAATCCACTAATAATTTCTTTTTACAGCAGGAGGGAGCCAACGACCGCTGATTACAACTAGCTACCCTCGCAAGGTTCGGAAGGCTCCGGAGCCGCGTACTTAGTCAGGTCCGCACGCGTCACAGCACTTGAGTTTCAAGAGTTCAGGATGCCGATGTGAAAGTTTGGCTCCTCCAACATAACTATCCTCTAGCTAAGACGGATACCGTCTTGGAACCTCCTTTCCAGTGTAGGAGCCAGCTCCACCGGCCTGAACCTTAACCTCAACTCAGCCTCTAACCGCACGTGCTCCTCTCCGAAATATGCTTGGAATTGCTCAAACTCCTCCTAAAGAGCCGAAATGCAGTCCCGAGTCTGTATGTTGGCACCGGCAAGTCTGACGCCCTTGCTTCTGACTCCGCCCATGCTCTCTCAAAGTGCGCAGTGTGAGCCCTCGTCTGCTCAATTTCTTCTACAGCAATCTGCACTCTAGCCTCAAAGTCTTCAACCGCCCTGACAACATAGCTAAGAGACGTGTGAGAGATCCCAGGCCTTCGGCGCCGGGAGGAGGTGGACACCCCGTCCATCTCGAAACCAGGAGGAGCCCTGAGAAACCTCATTGGCCCCATTACGGTGGCCTTCGAGTGGCAACCCTCTACCGCTACCGTAGGGAGCGCAGCCCGGTCAAGAACTCTCGAGGCTTGCACGCTCCTTTCTGAGAATGGTTCAAACTTAGATGAAGAAGATAGTCTCTCCATCAGACTCGCACAACAAGTAAAAAGAGAAAGAGCAACTGCGGAAAGATTAGCACCTTTGAGCAAGAGAGGAGTGCTGATCTTGGAGGGCTTCGCAGCATTTAAATAAGCAAGACTCTTCAGGGAGACGGCATCGTTGGCATAAAGAGGTGCGTGCAGATGGCCAATAGAATTCTCCCACGTGTCAAAACCCTGAAGCATCTTACCTTTCCAAGAAAAGGTCTTGAGGGCATCGTGACCCCAGGGTTCTCTACGCCATAAATGCGCTGGCATTCGCAGTGGATGTGACAACCGTCAATGACGATTCGCTACCTAAGGCAGGACGCATCAAAAGGCAATTCTTTCCTCAAGTCCCCCGTCGACAGCCCCCCAATGGGCTCGAGGGACGAGTTACGGTTAATGCAACCGAGAATCATCTAGCGTTCAGTGTTAGTTTCCATTCGGATACCTGTGACGATGAAAGAACCCTGCGGCCCCAGGGTCAAACCATAGAGGAAAGAGAAGATGTGTGCGACAAGACAGAAGAATAAAGGCAAAGGCTACTACTTTTATTAATCAAAGTCTTCTTTACAAAGTACAAAACTTGCGATAGCGAAAGTACAAAAAAGAAAAAGATATAACGCATAGCATAAAGCTTGGAATAGCAGCTCCGGATGCTTGAAGCCTTATCAGAGAACGAGATCTACGTTAGATCTCTCTGGTTCCATAACCAGAACTCCGATTCACCCAAGCATCAGAGCCTCCAGTACTGGCCAGACCCTAATGGTTCATCCGATATTAACCGCAACGGTAAAACCATCACAAATAGCAGTAGTCCCAGCAGAGACGTGACTAGCACGCGCTCCCCCTACAAGGACTCCACCTTCTGCCTCCTTTCCAGATGGCACATATGATCCACCAGGCGTGGTCGAGGCCGCCAGCGATGCGCTATCCCGAGGACAAAGTGCCCTATGATAGCTCCACAATGACCCTCCCGCACACTGGAGGTTGTGCCGGCCGCGAAGAAGGCATGTAACGACGGTAGAGTGGTCAAGCCACTCTCGTTAGTACAAGGAAACGCCCGTGATTGGGGCGTGAAGGCAATCTTCGGCCAAAGCTCCGGATCTCCAGCAAGTCCATCTGACTTCTTCACGGATTCCCGTTGGGAGAGGGACAAGCCAAGGACTTCGCATCATTCCTCCAACAATTAGCTAAGGCATGGATCTCTCCAATCGGTGAACTCTCCTATTTAAGGAGGAGTCGACACCCTATCCGCACTCAGCGAGGCATGACACCCAATGGCTAGCTATCACTAAACAAGAAAGTCTTCAATTCTAATGCAAATTCTGGCATGCGAATCCTTCCATTCAGAACAACGAATCTCTACGGCATATAAAAAGCCTGCGTGATCGTCTAGGAAAGGCGCGACACCAAATGAAGACAAGGACTAGCGCATCCTAAGGAAGGACACGCAGTGGCCAGCCGGACCCTCATGGACATACCAGGCCTCGACTATAAATCGGCCCAAGTATGGGAGACTAGTGTTGGATCCAGTATCGGTGAGGCCTAAGAATTGCAAGGTCCAACTCAGGACACAGTGGCCTAGACAACCAGCACGGCCCAAGATTCGAAACAACCTGCATGGCAGCCCAATAACTGCAGCCAATCAATGCCTCCTGCAACTCATTAATGCGGCTGTAGATGATGGGCATAACGCAGGAGAGGCGAGCCAATGGGGGAATGTCAACTCTGCTAGCCGCGGCTCACGCCGCTCCCTACAACTAACCAGCCAATCCTCACGCGAGAAGTAGACCAAGTGTGACCAACGATCTACGACGGTCTCCTCATCGCCACAAAGCAACAACTGACACCACTGGTTGACGTCAGCGATCCACAGTCGATGAATCCCTACAAGAAGGATTTTCACGCCCAAAGCTTCAGGCCATGGAGCCTATAAATTCCTATCCTTCCACAGGAAGGGTCAAATCCCAAATCGTTAATCTGATCCTAGGCATTGAGACAAACACTCCTCGAGTTCCTGCTCTCATACTTATGCCCAGCACCGATCTACTATAGCCTCCCCAGGCTACCAAAATGAGCCACCCATCGCGGTGCATTCAGGGAGCCAGACCTCTCACAAAACACTTGTCGAGTCACATACTCTTGCATTCACACACTCCCACTGCACACTCAATATATTTCTGTGCACCTTTAAGCGTGCGCCCATTTTCATTCATTGCGGGAAAGTTACTGATTTGAGCGTGGGAGTATTTTCAGTGGGAAAAATTTCGTCGACCTCTGACCTCTTATTTATAATTTGTGTTATGCAAGTTCCAAGTTAACAGCGACGAAGATCAGACCCGCTTGTGATCCTATTCAGACGACGAGGAATTCGAAGGCTCCCTAATCCGTACAACAACTAGGGACCTGGGACGCAACAACATTTAATCAAAAGCAAGATTGTTCAGTATTTCGTTTGATTATTCTCACAAGAAAACTATTACCAAGAATTCATTTGGTTTCATGCGTACCAAAATTAATCCAAATCCATCTTTTTTGTAAAAATTGGAAGTACTTCTCTCAAATACAAGTAGCTCTGAAGAGCCCCATTTCTTGATGTCCATTTATACCCTGTGAGCAGAATGAAGTGGGGAGATACCAACTCAGAAGCCAAACAACCATTTCCACCTCCTGAGCCTTCTACACGCAGTTTGAGAGACTTTGATCATGTTATTGTTGTTATTATTATTGGTATTATTACAGTGAAAATCATATTTTCTGTAGGATGATGTTAAATTATCTCGGTTTTTCAATCATTTGAGAAATTAGTTATCGGATGGGCAATATGTAAGCTGATTCTTTATGGGATGATGTTCAGCCAAATTTGGCTTGCCCATGTATCGGCCACTTGACGTTCGCTGGGCAAACTTCACCGTCTGTCCGCTCAAATTTCGAGGGTTCTGGAAGCTGCCGCTACCAAAGCTCCCTTGGCTACGCATCACCTTGTTCGGCAGTTGATTAGATGATGCCATCATTTCTTTCTTTCCTGTCAAACAAACAATACACTCTTCACAAAAACTATGCCTCTCAATGGCGTTCTAGCAACTTTGCATGGGTTGGGTGCTTGAAACAGTCGTGCATGGCTTCTTGAAAATATCGACCAGGTAATTGTATCATATACACCCTGAAAGGAAAGCCTCCATCATTTATAATAATAACTCTCGCATTTCAACGACATTTGCAAATTAAAATTGGTTGTGATCATGATGCGTTAAGAACTTACATGGTTTGTGTTAATGTGTTCAGAATTTTTCAGAATGGCAGCAAATTTTTCCATAGGGTCAGTTGTGAGGAGAACAAAAGAAATGGGAAAACACAATCAAAATTTTCCTGCCAATATAGAAAATCATGGTCTTCAATGGTTGTTTCTCTCTCTCTCTCTCTCTACTTTTATAGATGTATTTATACGAGGAGCAAAGTGTGCCACATTGGAAGGCACGTTTTTTGTTCAAATTATATATTGATGTGTCTCTAAATCCAAGCTTAGCACAAATTTGGGTTTGACTGCATCACAATCTAGAAATTGAGTCCGGTCACCACCCTGTGCGCCTTGGATTATGCACACCATAACAAAAAACGAGAAATCAGAGAAAAATGGTGAAACTCGTCTCCCGATTTATCATCTGATACTCAAGTCAGTAATTTTTCTTCAAAGATGATAAAGGTTAAAGTAGAGTATGCAAAAAATGATTGCAGGGAAAGAAATTTATGAGTATGATTCGGAGGTACACTCGTGACTGAGTGACTAAGGTTGAAGTGCGCTTGTAAAGAGCAGCTTTTATGAGCACCGAGTTTGTGAGAAACAAGCGGTGGGTTGGAGCTTTGTAATGATGAGTCTTTGAGTCAGATTGCTTGGTAAAGTTTTTAGTATTCAAGAGAGCGTCCCTCTCAAGTATGTCTTCAGGACTTTTTATAGCCGTCGGGTATCCCCTCCTTCATTTGGTGGTAAGGCGGGCTACTAACTGTCTGAGACGATATTTTCCATTTACTGTAAGGATGCGGGCGCCATTCAAGATTGCAATGGTTGAGAATGAGGATTTTACTCCTCCACGGAGATATCGTTTGCCATGAATGTTGAAACTGCTGCTGAGGGTTGCACGCTAACTTGATGGCTTTCCTTCTGAGCCATGCGCCAGTTTGGAAAATTTCGTTACAGAGAAGATTACCTTCTGGAAGATTTCTTATATCGCGCTCAATTAGAACAGATGACCGTTGTGAAAGAAGAAGGCTCGTGGGCCGCGTTCGGCTTGGGCCTCTATCCGACTGTTAGAGGACCGCCTTTGGTCAATCGGGACGTTGATCGTCCTTTGGGCTATTAGGCCGCGATTCATTCTGGGCTGGCTGTTACTTTGGAACGGGTCGCTACAACTATACCCATTATAGATATAGAAGCTTACTATTTATAGGGCAAAATCCTGCTCTGGACAGAATGGGAGATGTCGCTCAATGGAATAAGGTTTCGCCCTATAAATAGTAAGCTTGTATATATAATTTGAATAAAGAAAGAAAAAAAAAAACTTGCTATATATGGGGCAAAAATCTGCTCAACGGAGCACGATCCTCGGCCTCGGGTATCCTAAATCTACTCTCCACCCACCATCCATCGCTAACTATTGCCCTCAAAACCTTCAACCATAAATATGCAATTAACGAACCCATTTAGACTAATTTAGTTGTGTTTTCTTCCAAGAGACAGGCATCCTGCTGTACGTGCCTTCCAATTTGGCATGCTCTGCTACTCGTATAAATACATCTATACGCTATTGAGAGGCGTAATTTTTGTGAAGAGTATATCATTTGTTTGATTGAAAAGAAAGAAATGATGGCGTCATCTGATCAACCGCCGAACAAGGCGATACGTAGCCAAGGGAGCTCTGGCAGCGGTGGCTCCCAAAACCCTCGAAATTCGAGTGGACAGACGGTGAAGTTTGCCCGACGGACGTCAAGTGGCCGGTACGTGAGCATTTCGAGGGAGGATCTCGATATGTCTGGAGACTTCTCGGGCGACTATATGAACTACACTGTCCACCTCCCTCCGACGCCAGACAACCAACCGACGGACACGACGGTGGCAGCCAAGGCGGAGGAACAGTACGTTTCAAATTCTCTGTTTACAGGGGGATTTAATAGCGTGACGCGTGCTCACCTGGTGGATAAGGGGATTGATTCGGATGCTAGTCATCCGCATATGGTCGGGGCGAAGGGCACTTTGTGTGCCATGCCGGCTTGTGATGGGAAGGTGATCACCGATGAGCGCGGAAATGTTATCATTCCATGTGAATGCAGGTATTTAACTTAATTGAACCTTAACTAATTATCATTATGCAAAGCTTGGAAGATATTAGGCCCTTCATAATTGATGAATGTTTGGGAATATTTTTTAAATACACTCTAATAATATAATACCTTATTTATTTATTTATTTATACT
>JAODPA010133294.1:0-16609 GCA_025585075.1 Nepenthes mirabilis
TGATGAAGTAGAGAAGAGGTGGGTTGACGACGATGTGCGTTGAGGAGGCTGATAGTCGTTCTTGGTAGCATCGATGGCGTGAAGTGTGCGTCAAAAATACACTGGTTGTCAGCAATGCGCCGGTGATTGGCAATGGTTGTGGGTGAAGTAGCGGCGTAGGAGAGAGAGAAGATGCGAGGGAGAAGGGGCAAGCGAGGAGAGAGAAGGATCTCTGGGGAAGAATGGTGGTTGCAAGAGGAGGCAAAGGTGGCGGCGGCTCACGGGTGAGGCAGCAGTGGTCATAGGCTAGGTAGCGCAGCACAAAGGAGAGAGGAAGCACACTAGTAGAGAGAGAAAGAGACATCGTAGAAGAGAGAAAGCTTGATTCTAGTGATTCGAAGCATTATTTCTTCTGATCTATGGAATATAAAGTTAAGAAAAGTATCCCCTAACCCTATCCTTGGTCTGATTTCATGTCTGATAGTGTTTGACTATTGTTTGGAGATTTTAATAGCATGTATGTTATTTTTATATGCCCAAATCTATTTATCCTGTACATATAAGTATGTTTTACTGGTCGTGCGGTGGTTTTATACTGATATTCATGATTTGGAAAGTTTTTAGACACATCAGCAATATATATATATATTTGTGTATCCGTATGTTTGGAACCATGAATTAGCCAATGCTTAGGCCCACATGCATGTTGCCGAGGGACGGAGTAGCTATTTTGTGGGACCATGATGGTCTGGGACCCTAGGGGTCAATTTGTGATCAGCTTTGGCTATTTGTGGTGCCTCTCCCAATGGGGAGACTTTGGTACCGACAGGAACATATGTGATATGTCATCTCCCTTCCGCTGGTAGAAAGGTAAGCTTTGTTGTAGTCGACCTTCCCTATACATTTTAATGAGAACTATCGTAAGGAATTGACGAAAAACTAATATACTCGAATGTCCTAATATATATAACTGAACTTGAGATTGCAGTTGATATAGCCATGGCTACCGGATAAGGGTAACCCTTCCTCAAGTTAGTATTATTAGTCTTTGGTTCTCCAATTGTGTGCATGCTTTATGTTTATGCATGTGTTCATATGGACTATGATTTAAGATACATAGTTTGGCCCACGAATGGGCGTTAGGAATTTCTCATACGTATTAATGTGTTAAGCCCTGAAACATATTTTATATTTATATATTTTGGTCCCAGTATTTCCTCTGATTTTAGCAAATGAGATACAAAATCTGAATCCGGACGATGGTATGTGTCCCACATGGATGTGGTGACGGTCACAATTATGTGATGTGACCTCGGATCATATGATATCATATCATCTATGAGATTTGACTAAATCATTATTTTTTATGATTGTATCCTAGATGGACTGTTTGATATGAATCTTGATTTAGTACGAGACATCTCCTCATTTGTTCGAGGGATTTCACGGACATTGTATTTTATTTTACATGGTTGTTATGTGATATCATTTCCTCTGATTTATGTGTACTATTTTATACTATGATAATACTTGCTGAGCCTTCGGCTTACATTTTCATATTTTATCCCTTCAAACTAATGGCATGGATACGCTTGTAGGTGTTCAGATTTGATTTGACATAGCATATCTTTATCAGTGAGTGGAGATATTTATGTTAATTATATTTGTTTATCTCGATGATGTATTATAGTTATTGTTTATGGCCAGATAAGGGCCTTGGTTCATGTAAGGGAAATATTGGAGTTGTTGTATATTTGGATACCTCCCTTACAATGTTTGGATAGCAGGCCATGTATTATGTTCATCCAGACTTATATCCGATGAAGTCTTGTACAAATTTTATTATGTTGGATCCTATATACGTATGGATTGTCATGTCTAAGTTGGGTTTTTTATGGTTAATGGAAACATTATTATTAATTTTATTTTTGACATGCGTATATTGTATTCCTGAGTTGTGACAGATAAGACAAAATAATCTTCAAACATTGATAGCATAATCAAATAGTACAATCTTTCATTCCATCTAATATCTTCCATTCCATGATCATCAAATAGGCTATCATACTTGTAGATTTTCTACGCAATGTATCGACGATCACATTCCTTTTCTCTAGTTGATACTGGATTTCACAATCATAATCTTTCAATATGTCCATCCACCTATGTTGCTACATATTCAATTCTTTTTGCGATGATAAATATTTTAAACTTTTATGATCAGAATATACCATAAATTTTTCCTCATACAAATAGTGCCTCCAAATATTTAACACAAAAATCACAACCGCCAATTTCATATCATGGGTGGGGTGATTCTGGTCATAAATCTTCAACTACCTTGACCCACAAGCAACCACCCAGCCATGTTGCATCAATATATAACCCAAACCTTTCTTTGAAGTATCACAATAAATCACAAAACCTCTCGATCTATCTTGAATCGACAATATTGGTGTTGAGGTCAATCTAGCTTTCAATTCTTGAAAACTTCTCTCGCAATCTTCATCCCAAAGAAAGGCCATTTGCTTCTGAGCCAAATGTAATAGTGGCATCGTAATCCTTGAAAAATTTTAAACAAAAGTTCTGCAATAACCGACTAGACTCAAGAAACTATGTACCTTTGCAATATTGGTTGCTCGATCCCAATTTGTACAATTTTAATCCTTTTCGGATCCACTGATACACTACACTTGGAAACGGTGTCCTTAAAATGATATTTCTTCAAACTAAAACACACATTTCTTTAATTTAGCGAATAGTTGCATTTCCCTCAAAATTTGTAGCACAATTCTCAAATGAGTTTCATACTCCTCAAAATTTTTCAAATATATCAAAAATTATCAATGAAAAGAACCACAAATTGATCCAGATAAGAATGGAACACCTAATTTATGAGATCAAAAAATGTTGCTGGTATTTGTTAACCTAAAAGGTATCAATAAAAATTCATAATTGTCGCACCTCATTCTAAAAGCTATCTTGCGTACATCCTCATACTTAATTCTCAATTAATGGTATTTGAAATGCAAATTAATTTTAGAGAAAACCTAAACTCCATGTAGTTGATCGTATCAACCATCTATTCTCAAAAGAGGGTACTTATTCTTGATTATAATTTTATTCAACTCCCGGTAATCAACACATAATTTCATTAATCCATTCTTCTTCACAAAGAGCACTATAGCACTCTAAGACAATGCACTCGACCGAATAAATCCTTTCACCAGCAAATCTTACAATTGCTACTTCAATTTCTTAAATTCAGATTGAGCCATCATATCAGGAGCCCTCTAAATCGGTACAAATGCCGACACAATATCAATAACAAATTTGATTTCTCTATTAAGAGGTAACCCAAGCAAATTCATCGAAAAGATATTCTCAAATTCACATGCTATAGGAATTTCTTCAATCACCACATTATGACTTCCAAATGTGGTTATATATGTCAGATAAGTTTGACACCCATCCTTTGTCAAATAGCTCGCATGCAAAGCTGAGATCAATCCGGTCATCTCCTTCCTGATTGTAATGGCCAGATCCTAGAATATAGAAAATCCCGATGTCAAGTTTAAAATTACCTAAGGATAGTAATCCAGTCAACTAGTGTTGACCGGAAGGCGTGAAGGAGGAGTGATCTGGTCAACGAGTGTTGACCAAAAGGCGTAATCCGATCAACGTAAAATGTTAACCGGAAGGCGTAATCCGGTCAACGTAAAATGTTGACCGGAAAATGTGAATGGAAGGAAGGACGGAAAAGGCGAATGTAATCCGGTCAATGCTAGCTAGTTGACCAGAATGTATTTAAATAAGAAACATCCCCCCTAAATAAAGTAGACATTTAATGAGAAACTCTTTGGGAGTATAAAATCATAAATAATATACCCCGAAATATCCCCCTAAATAATCTAGAAATTTAATGAGGAGACCCTTTGGGAATGTAAAGCCATAAATAACATACTCCGAAATATTCCCCCAAGTGTGGCCAAACCCAAACGACGGCCGTCAGACCCAAGGCCTATAAATAAGAACTATAGGGCATGAGAAAGAGGCATGCAATAGAGTTTTTTAGTAAAGAGAGACCAAAAGTTCAATGAGAAGTATAAGAAAACCAGGCAAGAATACTCACCCTTATTTTAAGTTCATGATTATGCATGTTTGTAACGCAAGTATATTTGATTTCTGATGAACTTATGTTTCAGCATATATGATGTTGTTCATATGATTTAAGGAAGAATCTATGACGACCCGAGTTTCTGAATATGATAGTTGGGAGATAATTAATTTAAAATAGGTGAATTGTATTCAAAAGGTACGGGAGGAATGGATTGGAAAGCTCAAAGAACCTGAACTAGTAAATCGGGAACGGAAATTCGTAAGCGGTGAAATGTTGATTCGTTGACAAGATTTGGGTTTCAAAATTGTGATAATCATGACTTATTGAGGTTATATAATAAAAAAATAAGGTCCAAAGATGTGAAAGATTGGGTTAGAATGGTCAAAACGGGTCCCGAATGGCGAAAACGCGACGTAGGCTTGCTGCAGGCTTGACGCGGGCATGACCAGCGCCCTTCGTGCGCTCGAGCACTCCTATCAAGCCCAAAATCCAGATTTTCCCGCGCTCGCCGAGCACTCGAGCAGGGCTCGAGCCGAAATTCCAGAACCACCCCCGCCCGATTTTCGCTCGATCTCAGCTCGAGCGGTGGTGCCCGAATGCCCTGCCGCGTGCTGACCGCTTGATCCGCGCTCGAGCGGCTGCGCGATATATAAAAACGCACGCGGCTCTCTCCTTCTCATTTCCACGCGATTTTAGGGTTTGAGGAGAGAGAGAGGGCGCCGAATTCGAGAGAGAAGAAGGGAGAACGAGACCTGGGAGCCCGAATCCAACCTCGAGCTAGTTATAAAGGTGAAAGCCCACGACAAGGCAAGTGTACCTCGGACATCATTTTGCATTTTTACCATTTTTCTTGCGTTAAAGTTTATGGAAATGTTGTAAAAATGTTGTTGAAGCATGTTTCCCTCGATTAATTGGTTAGATTTCATGTTTGTTTATGTTTATTGAAGTATTTGGCTCCGATTTCATGCATGGACTTGTGTTATGTGTTTAATTTGACTTTGAGAGAACATGGCCAAACCCTAACACGAAATTTTGGGGATTTATGGTTTAAATGCATGATTAAGTATGTATATTTGGATTTATGGCTTGACTTCATGAAATACGGCTTGTTTAGAGACCGATTTGTGTCCGGAAGGTTTGGCGAAGCGCTAAGTACGAAAATGAAAGGGTTTTAGTGATTTTTAACCAAATCTCTAGTTATAAGAAAGTTAATTGACATCGTAATGAAACTTCCTGTATAATTTGTTTCTGAAAAATTGTACGGACTTTTACCGACAAATTTTCATCCACCGTTGAATTTAATCTGAAGGAGTTTTTAGACCGTTACCATATGTACTGAAAGTGAATTTTGAAACTGTGATTGTGAAATAGGCTATTTCTGTTATAGTTATTCTAGGACCCGGTACTGACTTCAGTTCGGATAGGTTCTCCGGCATGCCTTAGGACTTTCTGGTGGTAATCGAGGATAACTCTGTCCATGGAGTTATTTGTGGTCCACCCTGCCCTCGGGGTGTTACGGTCAGGAGAAAATTTCTGTTACCGGCCTACCTTCGGGTGGCACCCTGTTCTGATCCCTCGAGATGGGATACCCCTGTTTTTGGCCTTGAATTGTGTGGAGTGAACACAATCTATTCTCGATCACTCCCCCCCTCTGCTAGTAGGGTACTCTAGCAAAATCTGTATTGTTCTGATATGTTACTACTTTCCGATTTCCGTTGTTGGCTCCTGATTACTGATTCCCGTTATTGGTTACCGTACTGATTACAGTTTACTGTTACCGATTCTGTTTACCGAGAACTGATTACCGATCTCAGTTGATAGTTTCTGTTTACTGATTTTTGATTTCTGATTTATGAAAGGTATTACTGTCAAAGTATGATTTTCATGTTTCCTGAATTACTTTCTGTCTGAACCGTTCTGTTCTGCACCGTTACATGACTGTTCTGCATCATGATTTTACTGTTCATATGCATGTACCTTGCTGGGCCTCAGCTCACTATTTTAGTATTTTTCACCCTTCAGATGAGACAGTAGAGCTACTACCTGATGAGAAAGAGTAAACCCAGAGAAATTACTGAAGGCTTTTGAGGACATAGAGCATTTTGGAGCTTTTTCTTGAAGCACTTGTGGATGTAAAGGCTTAGCTAGAACGTGATTTTTGTGTATTGCCCTTACGGTCACTGATGTTATAGAACATGTGGATTTTTATATAACAAGCATATGAAATGTATGTCTGTAAAAGAAAAAGAAAAAGCTATGCTTCTGCAGGTTCTTGGTTACTTCCACTATATACTCTGGATTTCCTGTGCAGGTCCTAGATGGCATCTCATCATTTAACTGTTAGAATAACAAATGTTTTATGGAATTGTGCCATGGATGGCACATAGGTCCTATGAATATTTGTTGTAGGAAATGTGTATGATGGATAGTTGTGTGCTTGTTTTAAATGATTATTATAGGATTGTATTTTTGGGTTTTCATCCAGTTACAAAGGAGACTCTGCCGAAATTTCTGTAGAAGTCTTGCCTTATATACAAACCGTTAATGGTGTTCCTGTTTTTGACGGAAGCTTTTGAGGGAAAAAAAATCCGTTCCGTCACAATTGGTATCAGAGAATTGAGATGCCTTAGGAATTGATCGAACGAAAAGCGGAAACATAGGATTGAATTTCTGTACAGAATTCCTGTAGGAATAGGTTGAGGAAGTTAAGGCAACTAGGACCTTTAAGAAAGAGATTGGTTGTGGGGCTAGGCTCAAATTTCTTTAAAACTGTTGAATATTTCTTTCTTATTCTATTGAATCATTACTCTTATAACCTCGTGTTTATCTTGACTATAGGATGTCAAGTAGAAGGAATAACCACGGTGGCGCTTGCACGCCCTGTGAAAGAGAGGCTGCTTATATTGATCTGTTGGAAACAATGACCAACGTGATAGAATCTATCGAGCAGCGGCACATGGCTCCGATTCCTGCACATGAGCCCATGTTAGCGTTGTGTTTTCGAGTTATGTGAATTGGGGTCCTAGGCTTTGTAGTAGCAACAAAGGTGATCTAGCATTCGGAAGGGCAACGGATGTATCAAAGTGGATGTTCATGTACAAATTTTGGATAAATGTTTTCCCGCAGGGATTTGGAACTATGATCTAAGTTATAGATAGCATGGTAGTTGGATTAAGGATAATTCGTATCCTCTGGCCTAACGGTGAAGAAGTCTAGTGCCTTAGAATCGGAGTTTTGGTGGTGATGGCGCATAAAGAAAATATGTTGATTACTCTGATTGAGGATGAAATTTCTCAATTTTGGATGTCGCAACACTTGTATCGTTGGAATCCCGATCATATATATAATTTTGTGATTCCTAAGTTTATTTGTTTCATTAAGGATCTAAGTTTGATACAGACGGTATCGAGGTTATGACATTTTCTTCGGGTTGTATATACGATTGGTTGGGTTAATCTAAACCATTTTGTGGTGCTGATCTTAATGTGATATTATAGGTGTTTTGGTCAGTAAGTTGTCAGGTTGATCTGAATTGTGTTGATGAGCATGTTATATCTTGCAATGGAATTGTGTGATTTTGGGTATGAGCTTGAGTCAGCTAAGGTACTAAGTCTTGATTAAATCTTAATAGTAGTTCGGTGGTTGAATTGCAGTACTAATATGGCTGGATTGGTAAATGATAGCATCTGACAATCAGGTTGTGGGATTTGAAGCACGAGTTCGAATTGATTGAGGTACCAAGTGATTGATGTCGTCCTTCCTGTAGAGTGCCTAATGAGAATTCGCACTAAGTTTGATTCGTAAATGCGACCACATCTAGAGGTTATTTTGTGGTCATTGAGGGGCTTCGACCGTGTGGCTATTTGAGGACGATTATAGAAGGAAGATTAGGTTGACTTATCTGTTGACTGATATTTTAGAGGTTGTGCCGAAATCGGCGGTGATCGTTGAGGGTTCCATGCAGAGCCGTGGAAGTATCAGCTTTGGTATCGTTGTGAAATGCTTTAGAGCCTTCGAGGTAAATGAGATGGACCACTAAGGTTGTTCGTGAATTTCGAAAATGGGGTTTCCTAAGAGATTAGAGATCTGTCAAGTGGACCTTATGAATGGATAGGCGTAGTTCGAGGGCTGTTGTAAAAACTCGATTTCTATAATCAATTGGGTCCATAGCATGTTAATTGTGGATTAATGGAGGATGTAGCCTGGCAGTGTTCAGGATGAGGCTATGGCCACTATGAAGTCCAAAAATGTCGTTTGGGTTTTGTAGGTCCGTTGGCATTTCATGAAATTTTATGGGTTGGATCTTTCGGCCCTATTCTGGTCCATGTTGAGGTGACTTCTTTGATAGGTTCAAAGGAATAAGGGTGTGTGCAATTTGTTTGAGGATTAACTCATGGATTGTAGACGACTGATAATTCGCATGTCTCATTGAGAAAGGAATGCGAATTTAGTTGAGAAAATGCCTTGCTATGCTTGCGGCTTTTTGGTTGCATGATTTTGAGGACGTAGGATTTTAAGCAGTGGCTGATTTGGGAAGGCCGATTTGTGTCGTGAAAGCGTATGGTCATTTTGGGTCTAACTGAGGTTGTTATACAACCTGACAAGTATTCCTTGAGGATTTTAGTGTCAGTGGGACATTCGGCATGGGTGAGATTTGTAATTGTCAGAATTGAGGATACAAGGTAGTCTCCTGAGACCGAATAGGAGTAATTGACATACATGTTATTTGGGTTGACCCCTAATGGGTCTAGTAAGTTATCATAAAATGTAATGCCTTTGGAAAACGTTAAGATTACGTTACTCTCGCGTTATGATTGATGGCTACTTTCAAATTAAGTGGGGGAAAAGTTCCTAATTAGAGTTGCTCCACTTATAAGTCGGAATTAGCCATTGAAGTTTCCACCTTGAAAACTTATGGGTATCTTTTTGAAGGTAGCCATCATCTAAATTTAAGGGCCAAAACGATTGTATCATTAAGGAAAGATAATCGTATGGTATTGCATGTGGTCAGATCTGTTTAAAGGTCGAGAAGGTGAACCTCGGTATTTCTTTTGGAAAAGCAGGCATCAATGCTGGTAATTGATACTGTGAGTCTCTCGACTTAGTATATCTTCGAAGTTTCACAGTAGTTGTAAAAGGTAAGTCGCGAGTAAGTCTGAATGCTTGGGTGATAGGATTTATGTTCTTAGTTGGGAGACAGAATCGCATTTGATGTCTTGGAGCTATGAAATTATGAAATATGAAGTCCTCGTGATTCTGTTTCAGAACGATTGGAATGACCCACTTATTATAATCATGGAAGATGTGTTTGGGTAGGATCAGTTGGCTCATTGATATGCTAACGGAATCTTGAGGTTACCAAGTAATCGGAATTTTAAGAATGCTGGGTAATGATTTGAAGTTATGTTAACTCCTTGGGTGATTGTTATGATTGTAGCCTTGAATGTGGCTGCTGTTGGATGATTGTGGGATTCGCCTTCTCGGTGTCACTATCCTACAATTATTTTAATCAAGGTTTCCGTGTATTCTGGTCTATGATGCGGGCTATGTATTTTGGAGAAAATGTTGGTTTGCCGATTACCAATAAAATAGTGTGAATGTAAATCTTTCCGACTTTAATGTTTGATTGTGATTTAAGGTTTGCATCGAAACCTTAGTAAAACTTGATTAAATAATCTTTGGGACGTCAAGTTGAATTTGATGTGCCGATGAAATTTCATTGGGATGATTCATAGTTAGATAAATAATCAGAGTAGCGCAGCGTAAGCGTTGTAGACCCATGGCCTAGAGATTTCTAATTAAGGTTGAGGTCCCAGTGACCGAATTCTTTCGAGGCTTGCAATGAATTAGAGTGAAAGTTCATTGATCCATTTGAAGTATAGGATTGGATTGGAAGAATGTCCGGCATGATTGTAAGTCGCTTTTGGAATATCTAGGAATCATTATAAGGCCTTCCTAGTATCGATGGTTGAGAGACTCAGTAGGTGTCTGAGTTGAGTCATTCGGGAGGCTATGGATTTGATTTGGGATGAGGATTAGAACAATTCAATGCTTGAGGTTCCTAAAATAGGCATTGTCCGAGGAAATAATTTATAAATGTAAGGAGTTCACCTCGGGTTTAGAAATTCGAGGCTCGTTAAATTTCGAGGACGAAATTTCTTTAAGTGGGGAAGAATGTGACGACCAGAGTTCCTGAATATGATAGTTGGAAGATAATTAAGTTAAAATAGGTGAATTGTATTCAAAAGGTACGGGAGGAATGGAATGGAAAGCTCAAAGAACCGGAACTAGTAAATCGGGAACTGAAATCGTAAGCGGTGAAATGTTGATTCGTTGACAAGATTCAGGGTTTAAATAGTGATAATCATGACTTATTGAGGTTATATAATCAAAAATAAGGTCCAAAGATGTGAAAGATTGGGTTAGAATGATCAAAACGGGTCCCGAACGGCGAAAACGCAACGTAGGCTTGCTGTAGGCTTGACGCGGGCCAGAGCAGCCCCCTCCGCGCGCTCGAGCACTCCTATCAAGCCCAAAATCCAGATTTGCCCGCGCTCGCAGAGCGCTCGAGTAGGGCTCGAGCCGAAATTCAAGAACCACCACCGCCCGATTTCCGCTCGATCTCAACTCGAGCGGTGGTGCCCGAATGCCCTGCTGCGTGCTGACCGCCTGATCCGCGCTCGGGCGGCTGCGCGATATATAAAAACGCGCGCGTCTCTCTCCTTCTCATTTCCACGCGATTTTAGGGTTTGAGGAGAGAGAGAGGGCGCCGACTTAGAGAGAGAAGAAGGGAGAATGGGACCTGGGAGCCCGAATCTAACCTCGAGCTAGTTATAAAGGTGAAAGCCCGCGACAAGGCAAGTGTACCTCGGACGTCGTTTTGCATTTTTACCATTTTTCTTGTGTTAAAGTTTTGGAAATGTTGTAAAAATATTGTTGAAGCATGTTTCCCTCGATTAATTGGTAAGATTTCATGTTTGTTTATGTTTATTGAAGTATTTGGCTCTGATTTCATGCATGGACTTGTGTTATGTGTTTAATTTGACTTTGAGAGAAAATGACCAAACCCTAACACGAAAATTTGGGGATTTATGGTTTAAATGTATGATTATGTATATTTGGATTTATGGCTTGATTTTATGAAATAAGGCTTGTTTAGAGACCGATTTGTGTCCGGAGGTTTTGGCAAAGCGATAAATACGAAAATGAAAGGGTTTTAGTGATTTTTAACCAAAGCTCCAGTTATAAGAAAATTAATTGACATCGTAATGAAACTTCCTGTATAATTTGTTTCTAAGAAATTGCACGGACTTGTACCGACGAATTTTCATGCACCGTTGAATTTAATCTGAAGGAGTTTTTAGACCGTTACCGTATGTACTGAAAGTGAATTTTGAAACTATGATTGTGAAAGAGGCTATTTCTGTTATAGTTATTCTAGGACCCGGTACTGACTTCAATTTGGATAGGTTCTCCGGCATGCCTTAGGACTTTCCGGTGGTAATCAAGGATAACTCTGTCCATGGAGTTATTTGTGGTCCGCCCTGCCTTCGGGGCGTTACGGTCAGGAGGAAATTTCTGTTACCGGCCTACCTTCGGGTGGCACCCTGTTCTGATCCCTTGAGATGGGATACCCCTATTTCTGTCCTTAAATTGTGTGGAGTGAACACAATCTATTCTCGATCACTCGCCCCCTCTGCTAGTAGGGTAATCTAGCAAGATCTGTATTGTTCTGATATGTAACTGCTTTTCGATTCCTGATTTTTTATTTTCACTGTTGGCTCCTGATTACTGATTCCCGTTATTGGTCACCGTACTGATTACAGTTTACTGTTACCGATTCTGTTTACCGAGAACTGATTATCGATCTCATTTGATAGTTTCTGTTTACTGATTTCTGATTCTGATTTATGAAAGCTATTACTGTCAAAGTATGATTTTCACATTTCCTGAATTACTTTCTGTCTGAACCGTTCGGTTCTGCACCGTTACATGACTGTTCTGCATCATGATTTTACTGTTCATATGCATGTACCTTGCTGGGCCTCGGCACACCATTTTAGAATTTTTTTTTCCCCTTCAAATGAGACAGTAGAGCTACTACCTGATGAAAAGGAGTAAACCCAGAGAAATTGCTGAAGGCTTTTGAGGACATAGAGCATTTTGGAGCTTTTTCTTGAAGCACTTGTGGATGTAAAGGCTTAGCTAGAACGTGATTTTTGTGTACTGCCCTTACGGTCACTAATGTTATAGAACATGTGGATTATTGTATAACAAGCATGTGAAATGTATGTCTATAAAAGAAAAGGAAAAAGCTATGCTTCTGCAGGTTCTTGGTTACTTCCGCTATATACTCTGAATTTTCTGTGCAGGTCCTAGATGGCATCTCGTCATTTAACTGTTAGAATAACAAATGTTTTATGGAATTGTGCCATGGATGGCACATAGGATCCTGTGAATATTTATTGTAGGAAATATGTATGATGGATAGTTGTGTGCTTGTTTTAAATGATTATTATAGGATTGTATTTTTGGGTTTTCATCCAGTTACAAAGGAGACTCTGCCGAAATTTCTGTAGAAGTCTTGCCTTATGTACAAACCGTTAATGGTGTTCCTGTTTTTGACGGAAGCTTTTGAGGGAAAAAGAAATCCGCTCCGTCACAGAATCATTCTTAATCGCATGCTTAAAAAGAAGTCCTGTTATTCATGGCGTTCAATTTTTATTCTACTTAAAGTATAATTATTTGTTGATCCATATGAATTGTCCTGTTATTCATGATGTTTGATTTTTATTCTACTTAAAGTATGATTAATTGACGATCTATAAGGACTTCGATAATTGCATGTTTAAAGAAAAGACTTCTGACCCTTTGGCTTAGAACAAAAAGAACTCCGACTTTCAGTAAAAAGAACTTCAGCTTCCAATAAAAAGAACTCCGGCTTTCAGTGAGAAGAACTCCGGCTTTCAGTAAAAAGAATTTTGCCTTTTAGTAAGAAGAACACCGGCTTTCAGTAAAAGGAACTCCAGCATTTTAAGAAAAGAACTTTGCCTTTTGAAAAAGAACTCCGACTTTTGAACTCCAACTATTTAAGAAAAGAACTTCGCCTTTTGAAAAAGAACTCCGACTTTTGAACTCCGGTTTTTGTTGAAAAGACCTCCGATTTTAAGGAAAATGGATTACGGCTTCTAAGATCAATGCTATAAAAATAAGAAAAATGTATGTAATCTGGACAACAAGTGGAACTCTACGAATTTTGACTTTCGAACTATGACGTATGACCATTAAAAGACATGAACTAAGAACCGAGTTTCCATTAAACTTACTGTTAAAGATGGATTAAGGATATTGGAGTGTCACTCGAGGACTGCCTCCTAGGCCACGGGGGGAGACTTTTGGTGGCATAAGACTTTTGGATTACGGCCCCGTATGCCGGGTTAAAGGAATTACCTCCCACCTCGGGGAGCATAATGAGAGGATACGACCGTAGGTTGTCGGGTTACACACAACCCTTCCTCGATGTTGTCCGCTCCCGTCCGGTCCCTAAAGATAATAAGAACTTCGTATGGTTTTTGTGAATCTTCTGAAGATAAGACAATAAGAATAAGAACAAGAAAATTCTTGACTAAAGAAGAAATTATATGGTGATTTTATATGTTGAAGTTATGATATAACTCCTTACTTTGATTTGATTATATGTATGTTTATATTTTCTGCATGTGAGTATCTTGCTGGGCTTTGTAACTCATTCTTATAACTTTTCAGATGATGAGAGGCTCATGGAGAACGAAGTCGAGTAAACCATATGATGTAGCTAGAGGGCATAGCTGGTCGGAGCTGACAAATGAAGAACTTGTTTTATTCCTTTGATGTTTTGAGAAGACTTGTAGAACAGTTCTGCTGTATATGAATCTATGGATGTTAGCATATTTCCGTAATTACTTATTGGATAAATGAAATTGATGATTCTAGTAAGCATCTCAGGTCATATCAAGGCATTCAGGTCTGTCTAACCTTAGTGTTGGCCGGCCTTGTATGGAATTAAAACCGGAAGGCCAGCTCATGTAGTTCGGCCTCATGCAATCCTGTGTATAAAAGATAAATCTTTTTAAAGTCCACCTAATTATTATCTATTTATTTACTTTGGCAATTGTCAAGGATTTAGGCTTGACGGCGGCTTTATACAGTGGAATAAGGCCGGACCGTCACAGTTGGTATCAGAGAAAACTGAGATGCTTTAGGTTAAATCTAAATCAATACGGTAACTTAAGGCAGGATAAATAAGGGTAAAAAGAAATTAGCACTACTGATGCTTAGGACAGAGTACTATGTGTTAGCCGCCTTTGGCTAGTATTCTAACCAAAACGGCCTTTTCAGGAACCAAAGTCATTACTGAAGACATGTCTAATAGAGGAAGGCGAGCCGTCCGGACTAGCAACCCTCCGAACTCAGAAACAAGGTACTTAAACCTATTAGACAGGATGGCAGACGTCATAGAAGCTTTGGCTCCGCCAACTCCGGTGACCACCCTAATTCCTGTTCAACAGGAGAGGATGGTCTACGATCGCTTTACCAATGAGCGAATACCTAAATTCTTAGGAGAACCCGATCCATTGAAAGTAGATACCTAGATCTAGCGACTAAAGAAGGTGTTTGCAGTGATTAAGTGCCCTGCTGGAGATATGGTTCTGTTTGCCTCCCATAAGCTAGCAGGTGAGGCCCACCACTGGTGAAAATTACAGAAGAGAGTTTTCGAGGTACCAGACAGGAATATTACCTTGGAAATGTTTGAAGTAGCATTCTTGAAAAAATACTTTCCATCTAACCTTCGCGGACAGAAAGAGGATGAATTTCTTCGCTTGAGGCAGGGTACTCGCTCTGTGGCTGAGTACGATGCAAAGTTTGTAGAGCTATCTTGTTATACTCCTTATATGGTGGAAGACCAGGAGAGGAAGGCTAGGAGGTTCTTTCAAGGGTTAAGAGATGATATTAGGAGGCACCTTTTAACTATGAAGTTGGCCACGTACGGAAAGGTGCTAGAAAGGGCTGTCATCTATGAGAAGGAGTTGGAGAGAGGAGCAGTTCTCAGGAAAAGGACTTTTAGTCAGGCTTCAAGGGCTAGTGCTAGTAGAGGCCCTTCTAAGAAGGCGAGATCGTTGAAGTCCAATGGGGAGCAAAACCGATCTGTACAGATTTTCCGAACACCTAGTAATGCATGTGATCATTGCGAAAAATCACATGAAGGGAAGCCGTGCTACAAGAAGTTGGGGGTCTACTATAACTGTGGCCAGGCTGAGCATATGATCAAGAATTGCCCACTCGCCAAACAAGCCCCAGGATCTAAGTCTCCCATTCCAGCTAAGGTGTTTGCCATTTCTACAAAGGAGGCTGAAACCTCTACGGAGGTTGTGGAAGGTGCACTTTCTATCTGTGACACTTCTAGTCATGTGCTTTTTTACTCAAGATCTATCCACTCATTTGTGAGGTTCCGGATTTGTGAACCTAATAATTAAGAGGTGATTAGTGTGTTAATGATCAATACTAATCTTATGGGATGATTAAGGTTTGGTATCGGAAGAAAAATCGGGAAATTATTCGGGTCCGGGCTGTCGAAGCCCTGCTAGCAGGCTCGCGCCTGCTGGGCGCTCGAGCCGAGGCTCGAGCGGAGGAAGCAGAACCGGCCCGTGGCTGGCCGCTCGCCAGCCGCTCGTAGGGGCGCTCGAGCGGTGGCCGCCGTAGCCTGGCCGCTCGCTGGCCGCTCGCCAGGCCGCTCGAGTGGCCGGCGCAGTATATATTTGCGCCGCACGTTCGTCTCCCTCATTTTTCTGATGCCCGAGGGTTTTGAGGAGAGAGAGAGGGGCGCGACTAGAGAGAGAAGGAAGGAGATCGAGCCCGAGAGTCTGATTCCGCCCGAAAGCCAGGTATAATGGTGAAAGCACGCGTCGAGGCAAGTGCTCTCATACCCACTTCTCGTTCTCTTTCGATGTTTTGGGTATTTTTGTGGGTATTTTGTGTCGATACCCACGGGGAATGTTAGAATATCGATACCCATGCCTTGAGGTCCGAGAAAATGTAGTTAGTTGTCCGAATCGCGTTCGATTCGCCCGGGTGGGTTTCACCGAACCCTAACCTACGGGATTTTGGGGGTTTCCCGTTTCCCGACCCCGTATCATGAAATTGACCCCAAAATTGGAATCCCCACGTCCCAATGATGAATATATGTCGGCCGCGGGTCCGATCTCGCGCGTTTGGACCCGTTCGCGGCGTCCGAGCCCATTAAAGGGGCGCTGTTACTGTTCACCCGAGCCCGGAGGTGGATTTTGCGCGTTGTCACCTTCGTGGAACGATGAAAGAACCCTAGAATATGAATACCCATGTCCCAATTGTGTGTATACATCGACCGGATGCCGAATCTCGCAAGATTTGACCCGTTCGTGGCATCCGGGAGCCTTGATAGTTTCCCGTTGTGGATAATCCGGAAATAAATGGGAAGTTGTGTACTTCCACTCT
>JAODPA010133305.1:0-16608 GCA_025585075.1 Nepenthes mirabilis
AGTTCGTATACATTTTAACATATATTGGACTTATTTTTAGATAATATATTATTCAATTTTCGATCCACAAACATAATTTATGAGTTTACACCTAATTCAGTTTCATTTCACATCTTTAACTGGTTTGATCACAAATCCGATTATGGATCGGTTCGACTTTTCATAATATTCCGCTAGTTATATCAAGTGAGTTGGTTCACTATTATCCATATAATAAGTGGCCGATTCATTATTTTAAAAGAGCATATATAAAGACAGGTTAAGTTACCAAATTAGCCGATTCCTTAGAAACCTGTTCATTAAATATCTTTAATATCTTATTCTTATAATGGCCAACCGATTTGCATGATGTATCACTTGATTACTAATTTAATACCATCTATGGCTGATTTATTATTTATTTCCTAGCCGGTTCACGCTAAATTAGCAAGATAGGCAATTAAGTGCAAATCGGTTGATTTAGTGACAATTTTCGTTCTGAGGCCAGTTCAGCGACCAAATCAAAGTATTTTTAAAAACCATTTTACATGGTGATAGTTAAGCCTTATTACTAGAAGTCTTGGCCGGGCCAACCACTCATTCAATCTGTACACTGTCGGTTTAATCCATTTTCTTGAACTGCCTTGCTACAGCATCAACAGGGATGCAGGGTATGATTCGGTTGTCATTTTGGGGTCCAATTTGTTGGTTAAATCCTACCAAATTTTACAAATTGAAACTTTAATATCATTTTAACAAACTTAAGATACTTTGGCTACCGGTTTAGCTGAATTGGGGCTTGGTTTGACTCATTTTCATGGGCTAAAATACAAGATTTTAGCAAACTGTTAAAGTTCAATCCGGGTTCTGATATGTGGTCCGGTTCAGCGACCATATTAAGGAATTTTCAAAAACCATTTTACATGGTGATAGTTCAACCTTAGTACTAGAAAATGTGTCCGGGTCTACTACTAGTTCAACCGATTCATAGCTGGTTTAGTCTACCAAAGTGAACTGCCAGATTTGCATCATTATAAGCAAGAATGCAGAGGTGAGTTTTGCTGTTCATTTGGGGGTCCAGTTTAGTAGCTTATTCAACCTTTTTTTATGAGTTGATCTAACACAATCTTAATAATGGTCTTTACTAATTGGTGACCAAGTTTGATCCAGTTTGGTGGTCGGACAGAAGTAGGTTCAGCCTGATTTTCCCAAACTGCCATTTCTAGTATTCTAATGCAATCTAGCCAGTTTAGTTTACTCAATTTTCTTGAGGCTGAACTGGTCAAATTTTCAAGAGATATTTTTAAATTAACCTCATGACATCTTAGAGGGTTCATAAAAGTTCCTATACTAATTTTTCTAGAGAGCTTAATTGATAAAAAAACGTGATGAAAATCAGCACCATTTGCAGTCCCTGATTTTCTCGATTCAAACTGCCAGTTGACTTAAAACGCCTTGAATCCGGCCTTATTCATAAAAATTATTCCAAAATAAAGATATGGTGATTTAGCCAATATATTAAAGTTTCTTAACTAAAATATTTATGGGATAAATCGGCCATTAACAATATGTAAAAATTAGCATATCAGCAAACATAACAGCAGGATGTAGGACCAACTTTATGATACATATTTCTACATTTTAACTATTCTAGCATGGTAACGAAAAGGATTATTCTAGAAATAAAATATGGTGATTTAGCTAACATTGTAGAGTACATCCGGTAAAAATTTCATATCATGAATCGATCAAATAAGGCATTTAAAAATTTGGATATTAGCATGGTGTAGAAGAGTTCAGCAACAGAGTCTCATTTTGGCATGTTGTGAACTTTACTCATTTTAGTATGGTAACGGCAAGAATTATTTTTGAATAAAAAATATGGTAATTTATCTGATATCTTAAAGTATATTTAATAAAAATTTTATGGTATGAATCGATCAAATAAAGTATGTAAAAATTTGGACATCAGTATGATACAGTAGAGTTCAGTAACAGAGTTTTATTTTGACATGTTGCTGAACTTTACTCATTCTAATATAGATTTGGTGAGAATTTTAAGTATTAAACCGACAATACTTTAATTTAAGATCAAGAATTTGATAACAAATCAAAGACGGAGAGGAGTTCTTACCTGAAAATATTTTTAATTAAAATTTAAAATTCAGTAGCCAATCGGGTCTTCTTTGTTCTGGTTCAGCTTTCCTTTCTGTTTTGCTCCCCTTTTTCCTCCAACCTCCCCACGGTTTCTTCCTCTTTTATTTTTACTTAATTACTTTCCTGCAATGGCCCAGATCCTAAAACGTAGAAAGTCCCCGACATCGAGTCAAGGGAAATTGAGGGCTATCCGGTCAATACCAATTGACCGAAAAATATGATTAGAATAGTAATCCGGTCAACACTTACTGACTGAAAAGTGTGAAGAAAGACGTAATCCGATCAACGTCTATTAATCGGGAAACGTAAAGGAATGCTTATCCGGTCAACTAGAGTTGACCGGAAGGAAGGGAAAGAGGAAAGTAAACTGAAAATGTTAAAAGTAAGTAAAATCCGGTCAACGTCAGTTGACCTGAATGTGTAAGAAGGGGCAACTAAATTCGGTTAAGGCTAGTTGACCAAAAATGCGAAAGAGAAACCTAAATTCGGTCAAGGCAAGTTGATCGAAAATAATAAGGAAACCCTTATGAAAAGTAGAGTTAGAATAACCATGCTTGAGTAGGTAACCTACTCCCAACCACCCCCGAGTGATTGACCTATCCTACCTACTACCGTCAGACCTAAGGGCCTATAAATATGAATGAGAGAGCGTAAGGAAAGAGGTTAGGAAAAGGCTCTCGACAGAGTTTTCTAGTAAAGGAAGACCAGAATTTCAGGGCGAAGTAAAAGAATTTAGGCAAGAGTACTACCTTTTTGTTGATCATATGTTTAATGCAAGTATACCCTGTTTTAAGTTCATGAATTAATGCAAGTGTACTCACCCCCTTTTTAAGCTCATGATTGCAACGTAAGTATGTCTCATTTTTTATGAACTTATGTTACGGTATGTACGGCATTTGTTTTGATCGTTCGATTTAAGGAAGAATCTCAGTTAACCGCATGTTTAAAAGAAGCCTTGTTATTCATGATGTCTAATTTCTTTATGCATGAAGTATGGTTATTTGCCGATCTGCATGAACTTTAATAATTACATGTTTAAGGATAAAAGACCTCCGACCTTTGAGAAAAGACCTCCGCCTTTTGATATATGTTCTTTGGCTTTTGTTAAAATGACCTTTGACTTTTGTTAAAAGACCACCGGCCTTATATTATAATTGAACCGGCCCTAGAGTGTATGTTGAAATTGGCAAGTGTGCCATGAAATTGAAACCGGTCCTAGAATGTATTTTGAAACCGGCAAATGTCCCATGAAATTGAAACCGTCCCTAAAATGTGTTTTGAAATCGGAAATTGTCCCATGAAGTTTAAACCGTTTTTAGTGCATGTTTTGAAATCGAAAATTGGCCCATGAAGTTGAAACCAGCCTTAGTGCATGTTTTGAAATCAGAAATTTGTCCCATGAATTGGAAACCAGCTTTATAACATATTTTGAAACCAGCTTTTGAGAAAAGACCTCCGACTTTGATAAGTAAGACCTCTGATATTTTGATAAAAGACCTTCGATTTTAATATGTTAAAGGAAATGTTTTACGGATTTTAATTGTTTGAAATTAAGAACAATGACTATAAGAACAAAGAAAAATGTATGTAATCCAGATAGCAAGTGGAACTCTGCGACTTCTGACTCTTAAACTATGATGGATGGCCATTAAAAGATATAAACTAAGAATTGAGTTTTCATTAAACTTGCTGTTAAAGATGGATGAAGGATATTGGAGTGACACTCGAGGATTGCCGCTGGGCTACGGGGGGAATTTTTGGTGGCATATGGCTTTCGGACTATGGCCCCGTATGCCGGGTAAAAGGTATTACCACCCGCCTCGGGGAGTATAATGAGAGGATACGGCTCTAACTTGTGAGGTAGCACACAACCCTTCCTCGATGTTATCCGCTCCCGTCTGGTCCCTAAAGATGGTAAGTATTTCGTTTGACTTTTATGAAGTTTTTGAAGATAAGATAATAAGAAGAAGAACAAGGATTTCTGAACTTAGGAAGAATTGTCATGATAACTTTTCGTATGCTAAGTTTATGTTATGAACCTCTACTTTGATTCGATTATATGTATGTTATTGTTTTCTGCATGTGGGTACCATGCTAGACTTTGTAGCTCACTCTTGTCATTTTTCAGATGATGAGAAGCTCATGGAGGACAAAATTGAGTAGAGTCATATGAAATAACTAGACGGCATAGCTGGCCGGAGCTGATCAGTGAAAGAATTGATGTATTTCTTTTGATATTTTGAGAAGGATTTGTAAAACAAGTTCCACTGTAAAAAAATTTATGGATGTTAGCATATTTTCGTAATTATAATATGGATGAATGAAGTCGATATTTCTAGTAGCATCTCATGTCATGTTAAGGTTTTTGTAGTCGACCAACCTGAGTGTTGGCCGGCAGGTATGAGACTTAACACTATGATGGCCAACTCAAGGAGCTCGGCCTTAAGTGATCCTGTGTACGAAATGAATTTATATATAAAAGAAAAGAAAAATTTTCATGTCCACCTAATTGGTATTTATTCTATATATGATGAAAAGGATAGGCTTAACGACGGCCTTATGTGGTGAAATATGGCCGGTCTATCACAGTTGGTATCAGAGAGAGAACTGAGATACTTTAGGTTCGATTTAAATCAATACGAAAACTTAAGACAGGATTAGTTAAGGATAAAAAGGAGTTAGTGTTACTTATACTTAGGATGGAATACTATGTGTTAGCCGCCTTTGGCTAGTAATCTGACCAAAACGATCTTTTCAAGAATCAAAATCGTTGCTGAAGACATGTCTAATAGAGGAAAACGAGTCGTCTGGATGAACAACCCTCGGGACCCGGAGACAAGGTATTTAAACTTGCCCGATAGGATGGCTGATGTCATAGAAGCCTTGGCTCCACCAACTCCGGTGACCGCCCCCATTCCTGTTCATCAGGAGAGGTCGGTCTACAATCGCTTTACCAACGAGCGAGTTCCTGAATTCTCCGGAGAACCCGACCTTTTGAAGGCAGACACCTAGATCCAACGACTAAAGAAGGTGTTCGCGGTGATTAAGTGTCCTACTGGAGATAAGATTCTATTTGTGACCCATAAGCTGGTGGGAGAGGCCCACTACTGATGGGAGTTGCAGAAGAGAGTTTTTGAGGTACCAGAAAGGGATATCACTTGAAAAATATTTGAAGCAGCATTCTTGGAGAAATACTTCCTTGCTAACCTTTGCAGATAGAAGGAAGATGAATTCCTTCGCTTAAGGCAAGTCACTCGCACTGTGGCCGAGTATGATGCAAAGTTTGTAGAACTATCCCGCTATACTCCTTATATGGTGGAAGACCAGGAGAGAAATGTTAGAAGATTCTTTTAAGGATTAAGAGATAACATTAGGAGACATCTCTCCACTTTGAAGTTAGCTACGTGCGGAGAGGTGTTAGAAAGGACTGTTATTTATGAGAAGGAACTGGAGAGAGGGGCATTTTTCCGGCAAAGGACTTTTAGTTAGGCTTCAAGGGCCAGTGCTAGTGGAGGACCTTCTAAGAAGGCAAAACCGATGAAGTCCAATGGGGAACAAGACCAATCGGTACAGACTTTTCGAGCGTCCAGTAATACATGTGATCATTGTGGAAGGTCGCATGGAGGAAAGTCATGCTATAAGAAGTTGGGAGTCTGCTATAACTATGGCCAGGGTGGACACATGATCAAGAACTGCCCACTTACCAAACAAGTTCCAGAACTTAGGTACCCCATTCCAACTAAGGTGTTCGCTGTTTCTGAAAAGGATATCGAAACCTCTATTGAGGTAGTGGAAGGTACACTTTCTATCTGTGGCAATTTTAGTCATGTGCTCTTTGACTCAAGATCCACCCACTCGTTTGTCTCCCATGATTTTATGAAATATCTTACGACCGTCCCCCAAGTTCTAGGCTGTCCATTGATAGTCCCCTCGCCCACAATGTCGTCTGTAATTTTAAATGTTATGTATCCAGAGAGTCCGGTTGAATCGAATGGATTTATGATGCCTGTTAATCTAGCTTTGCTAGAAATGAAGGACTTTGATGCAATCTTGGAAATGAATTGATTGGCAAGGAATCATGCCAATATTGATTATTTTTGAAAAAGAGTGGACTTCGCCATCCCTAAAAACAAGCCCTTCTATATTCAAGGAGTTCGGCGTAAGGAAGCATCTTGCTTCATTTCGGCCCTCCATGCCTGGCACTTGATTAGTAATGGGTGTCAAGCTTACCTAGCCTTTGCTAGTGTGACTGAGGGTCAAGGAACTCTGACTAAAGAGATTCCTGTGGTATGTGAGCTCGGAGACCTATTCCCTGATGAATTACCTGGGCTGCCACCCAGGCGAGAGATAGAATTTGGAATAGAATTAGTGCCTGGATCATCGCCAATATCTAAAGCACCATATAGGATGGCGCCGGCCGAACTTAAGAAGTTAAAACAACAGTTACAGGAGTTGTTAGATAAGGGTTTTATCTGGCCGAGTGTGTCTCCATGGGGTGCACCGGTCCTATTTGTAAGAAAGAAGGACGAGACCTTGAGGTTATGCGTGAATTATCGAAAACTAAATAAAATTATCACTAAGAATAAATATCTTTTGCCAAGGATAGACGACCTCCTTGACCAGTTACAAGGAGCTTGTGTATTCTCAAAGATCGACCTTAGATCTGGTTACCATTAGCTTCGAATCAGAGGGGATGATGTAGCAATGACTGCTTTCCGAAATAGATATGTGCACTATGAGTTTGTAGTGATGCCATTTGGGTTAACTAACGCTCCAGCCGTATTTATGGACCTGATGAACTGAGTTTTTTAATCTTATTTGGACAAGTTTGTGATAGTCTTTATTGATGACATCCTTGTTTATTCGAAGAGTTATGAGGATCATGAGAAACATTTAAGGACTACACTCCTGATCCTTAGGGAGCACCGGCTGTTCGCCAAATTGAATAAGTGCGAAATTTGGTTAGAGAAAGTGAGATTCCTTGGACACATCATTTCCAAAGAGGGGATTTTCGTTGACCCCAAGAAGGTGGAGGCAGTGGTGAAATGGAACCGACCAACTTCTGTGACCGAGGTACGGAGCTTCTTAGACATGGCCGGATATTACAGACGGTCTGTGAAAAATTTCTCTCAAATTTCCTTGCCTCTCACGCAACTAATAAAGAAAGAGGCTAAGTTTGAGTGGACCAGTGACTGTGAAGGGAGCTTTCAGGTACTGAAAGACCGGCTAACTTCTGTACCGATCCTGACCATTTTAGATGAATTAGGAGGATTGATTGTCTATTGTGATGCCTTAAAGATTGGGTTGGGTTGTGTTTTAATGCAGCACGGAAGGGTAGTTGCCTATGGGTCGCAACAGTTGAAGGATCATGAAAGGAATTACTCAACTCACGATCTAGAATTGGCTGCAGTAGTATTTGCGCTGAAAATCAGGAGACATTACCTATATGGTGAGAAATTCTTGGTTTATTCCGATCATAAAAGTTTAAAGTATTTATTCTCTCAAAAGGAACTGAACATGCAGCAGTGAAGGTCGATTGAGTTTCTGAATGATTATGACTGTGAAATCCAGTACGAGCAATGTAAGGCCAATGTAGTCGCTGATGCACTAAGTCGACAACCAGCTATCTTGGCAAGAATGCAGGTTAAACAAATGGAGATGTTGGACTGTCTAATGCACTATGACATCCGACGTTATGTTCAGGGAAAGCGAATAATTTTAGCATACCTTCAAGTCCAGCCAGAAGTGATAGATGAGGTTAAGGGAGGGCAGGTGAATGATCCCTTGTGAATATCATGAGTGATCCGGACAGAGATTTTCAAAGTGATTTTTATGTTAAGCCGGATGGAGTATTGAGGTTTAGGGATCGATTATGTGTGCCGGACAACAAGAAATTGAAAGAGAAAATTTTTAAGAAAGCTCATAAATCACGGTATACAATCCACCCATGAATCAATAAGATGTACCAGGACTTAAAGAAAACGTTCTGGTGGAGAAATATGAAGAGGGACATCGCAGCTTACGTAGAAACATGTCTTGTGTGCCAACAAGTGAAGGCAAAAAGGAAAAAACTATTTGGGTTATTACAACCAATGCCTCTTTCAGGCTGAAAATGTGAAGATATTGCCGTGGACTTCGTGACCAGCCTACCAAGGATGCCAAGAAAATATGAGGCTGTTTGGGTTATAGTTGATCGACTGACAAAGTCAGCCCATTTCTTGGAAATTCGGATGACTTACTCCCATGATAGACTGGTCCAACTGTATGTAAACAAAGTTGTCAGGTTTCATGGTATGCCTACCTCTATTGTATCGGATAGAGACTCTCGTTTTGTTTCAAGATTCTGGAAGAGTTTACATAAGGAATTGGGGACGGAATTAAAATTTAGTACTACTTATCATCCGAAAACCGACGGCCAGTCAGAACGGACGATTCAGATCCTTGAGGATATGTTAAGGGTCTCGGTCTTAGAGATAAAAGGGACTTGGGACAATTTCTTAGCCTTGGCAATATTTGCATATAATAACAGTTATCAGGCCAGTATAGGCATGACTCCTTTTGAAGCTTTGTATGGAAGGAGATGTAGATCACTGATTCACTGGGAGGAGCTCGGAGATAAAAGAATTTTGGGTCCAGAAATTGTTAAGGAGATGACGGAGAAGATAAGGTTAGTGCATGAGAATCTAAGGGTTACTCGGAGCAGACAAAAGAGCTATGCAGATCAGAGGAGATCTGCAATGAAATTTGATGAAGGCGACTTTGTATTCCTAAAGGTATCACTATCTAAAGGGACGACCAGATTCGGGGTAAAAGGAAAACTGAAGCTCCGATTTATTTGCCCTTTTGAGGTTTTAGAAAGGATCGAAGAGGTGGCCTACTGACTAGCACTACCACCAAGTTTGGCAGAAGTACATGATGTATTTCATGTATCAATGCTTAGAAAATATGTCCATGATTCTACTCATGTGATTGAGTTTGAGCTTTTGACAATTGACTAGGACTTATTCTATGTAGAGAAGCCGATGCAGATTTTGGATAGGAGGGAACAAAGGCTACGTATAAAATCAATCTCCTTAATAAAGGTACTCTGAAAAAATCACTCACCTGAAAAAGCAACTTGGGAGTGAGAGGAAGAGATTCGGAATAAGTATCCCTATTTATTTTCTTGAGGTTAGTAACTTCATTTAAAATTTTGAAGACGAAATTCCTATAAGTGGAGGAGATTGTAATGGCCGAGATCCTAAAACGTAGAAAGTCCCCGACATCGAATCAAGGGAAATTGAGGGCTATCCGGTCAATGCCAGTTGACCGAAAAATGTGATAAGAATAGTAATCCGGTCAACACTTACTAACCGGAAAGCATGAAGAAAAACATAATTCGATCAATGTCTATTAATCGGAAAACGTAAAGGAAGGCTTATCCGGTCAACGCTAGTTGACCGGAAGGAAGGGAAAGAGGAAAGTAAACCGAAAATGTTAAAGGTAAGTAAAATCCAGTCAACGTCAGTTGACTTGAATGTGTAAGAAGGGGTAACTAAATTCGGTTAAGGCTAGTTGACCGGAAACACGAAAGAGAAACCTAAATTTGGTCAAGGCCAGTTGACCGAAAATAATAAGGAAACCCTTATGAAAAGTAGAGTCAGAATAACCATGCCTGAATAGGTAACCTACTCCCAACCACCCCCGAGTGGTTAACCTATCCTACCTACTACCGTCAGACCCAAAGACCTATAAATATGAACTTGAGAGCGTAAGGAAAGAGGTTAGGAAGATGCTCTCAACAGAGTTTTCTAGTAAAGGAAGACCAGAATTTCAGGGCGAAATAAAAGAATTCAGGTAAGAGTACTCACCTTTTTGTTGATCATATGTTTAATGCAAGTATACCCTGTTTTAAGTTCATGAATTAACGCAAGTGTACTCACCCCCTTTTAAGCTCATGATTGCAACGTAAGTTTGTCATTTTTTTACGAACTTATGTTACGGTATGTATGATATTTGTTTTGATCGTTCAATTTAAGGAAGAATCTCGGTTAACCGCGTGTTTAAAAGAAGCCCTGTTATTCATGAGGTCTAATTTCTTTATGTACGAAGTATGGTTATTTGCCGATCTGCATGAACTCTGATAATTACATGTTTAAGGATAAAAGATCTCCGACCTTTGAAAAAAGACCTCTGCTATCTATAACCTTTGGCTTTTGTTAAAATGACTTTCGACTTTTGTTAAAAGACCACCGGCATTATATTATAGTTGAAACCGGCCATAGAGTGTATTTTGAAACAGGCAAGTGTACTTTTGTTAAAAGACCACCGGCCTTATATTATAATTGAAACCGGCCCTAGAGTGTATTTTGAAACCCGCAAGTGTCCCGTGAAATCGAAACAGGCCCTAAAATGTGTTTTGAAATCGGAAATTGTCCCATGAAGTTGAAACCGATTTTAGAGCATTTTTTGAAATTGAAAATTGTCCCAGGAAGTTGAAACCGGTTTTAGAGCATGTTTTGAAATCGGGAATTGGCCCATGGAGTTAAAACCTGCCTTAGTGCATGTTTTGAAATCGGAAATTTGTCCCCTGAATTAGAAACCGGCCTTATAACGTATTTTGAAACCGGCTTTTGAGAAAAGACCTCCAACTTTTGAGAAAAGACCTCCGACTTTGATATGTAAGACCTCTGATGTTTTGATAAAAGACCTTCGGTTTTAATATGTTAAAGGAAAGGCTTTACGGAATTCAATTGTTTGAAATTAAGAATAAAGGCTATAAGAATAAGGAAAAATATATGTAATTCGGACAGCAAGTGAAACTCTACGACTTCCGACTCTTGAATTATGATGGATAGCTATTAAAAGATATGAACTAAGAACCGAATTTTCATTAAACTTACTATTAAAGATAGATGAAGGATATTAGAGTGACACTTGAGGACTGCCCCTGGGCCACGGGGGGAATTTTTGGTGGCATAAAGCCTTCGGACTACGGCCCCATATGTCGGGTAAAAGGTATTACCTCCCACCTCGGGGAGCATAGTGAGAGGATACGGCTCTAGATTGTGGGGTAGCACACAACATTTCCTCGATATTATCCGCTCCCGTCCGGTCTCTAATGATTATAAGTATTTCGTTTGGCTTTTATAAATTTTTTGAAGATAAGATAATAAGAAGAAGAATAAGGATTTCTGAACTTAAGAAGAATTATTATGATAACTTTTCGTATGCTAAGTTTATGTTATGAACCTCTACTTTGATCCGATTATATGTATGTTAATGTTTTCTCCACGTGAGTACCTTGCTGGGCTTTGTAGCTCACTCTTACCATTTTTCAGATGATGAGAAGCTTATGAAGGATGAAATTAAGTAGAGTCATATGAAGTAACTTGACGGCATAGTTGGCCGGAGCTGATCAGTGAAAGAATTGATGTATTTCTTTTGATGTTTTGAGAAGGATTTGTAAAACAAGTTCCGTTGTAAAAGAATTTATGGATGTTAGCATGTTTCCATAATTATAATATAGATAAATAAAATTGATATTTCTAGTAGCATCTCATATCATGTCAAGGTTTTTGTAGTCGACCAACCTGAGTGTTGGCCGGCCAGGTGTGAGACTTAATATTGTGATGGTCAACTCAAAGAGCTCGACCCTAAGCGATCCTGTGTACAAAATGAATAGTATATACAAAAGAAAAGAAAAATTTTCATGTCCACCTAGTTGGTATTTATTCTATATATGATACAAAGGATATGTTTGACGACGGCCTTATGTGGTGGAATATAGCCTGTCCGTCACATTTCCAATATGCTTAGTCATTACCCAAAAATTTTGAAATTGCCACATTCTCTCATGAAGTGGCAAATTCTTATTAAACCTAGCCATGCAAAATGTTAAGGTGGCTCTTCTTCTTCTTGCCACTTGGGGGTGTCTCATTGGAGGTTAATTTTTAATATTTCTTTGATTCTTCATTAGCCTCATGTCCCGTACTCTTTGTAGGCCATATTTCCTCATTTCATTACTTAATTTAATTAGTAAATGACTCATGAAATTGGGATGGGAATGAGTTATCGTGGACTTTTTGCTGAATTTCTTAGAAATTCAACTAATTTGAGGGGCTTCTATGTGTTTGTTGTGTTTCAAATTTATATAATTTTACTTAATTAATTTAATCCACACTTTATTTAATTAATCAGGCTTAAGTTCAGTTGCTAATCGGGTATAATTTCGGTAACCACGTTATCTTATTATCAATCGAAATAAATTTGATTATTAATAAATTTACGAATTTATTAATTGAATTACTTCTGTATCATACATTCTATCATTTATCAACCAAATATGAAATCAATTTTATCAAATAATTTTTTTATCACATTTTGGTGTGATTTTCTTGATTTCAGAATTTTACTATTTATTTATCTTAATTTCACATAAATTAATTTAGTTTACCGAATTATAAACAATAAAATTTTGATCCTTACAATGACACATCCACATGATCAATAAATGTCATATCATTTATTACTCCAATACAGTATTCTTAACTACCGTATTAGATCTATATAGAGATATTATCTAGGAACTTATACAAAATATAACATAATACTTGCGGAAACATTCTATGTTCATGGATAAGCTGCGGAAGCATTCTATATCATGAAAATATACAACAAGCTATGCCACAATTTAATATACAACATTAATCTTCTATGAACTAATTACACAACGTAACATCAACCATATTCTAGATTCTAGGTCCTCGAGGTCCAACCGATCTCTTTAGCAAATTTCTCTCCTTGCTCATTTTAATTGGTTACCGACTCATGGGTCTCATCTAGAAGGAATAAGAAGTAAGGGTGAGCTAACAATTTAGCAATGCACAATATAATCAAAGACAATAAGCTATATACTCAAAATAAATCAAGAAAAAGGGAATAAGAGCATAATGTGGATGCATAAACATGAAACATAATTCAAGACATTTTGTCATAATACATTTAACTTTTATATTTGGCTTTTGATTTCCCTTGGTTATAGAAATTGTATACAAATTTTTAATTCCTTTTTGCCTACAGAATCTTACAGAAACAGATACGGATGGTAGTATCGGTACTGATGGAATAGATAACAGATATAGATAGCAATACTGATATTGACGGAATAGATAACAGATATAAATGATAATACCAGTACTGATGGAACAGATAACGGATACAGATGATAATATCGGTACTGACATAATAGATAATAGATATAGATGACAATACCGGTACTGACAAAACAGATAATAGATACAGATGATAATACCGATACTGTTGAAACATATAATAGATACAAATGACAATACCGGTATGGACGGAATAGATAACAAATACAGATGATAATACCGATACTAATAGAACAAATAAAAGATACAGATGATAATACCGATACTGACGAAATAAATAACAGATAAATATAATACTGATTATGACGGAATAGATAACAGATACAGATAACAATACTAATACTGATGGAATAGATAACGGAACATATGACGGATTCAGATGATAGATAACGGATATCGGATAATAAATTTTAGAGTTTTAATTTCTTATCTTATCTTAAAGGAATTTCCCTCCGAATATTCATATACTTTTTATCTTACTTTTGAATTTAAATCTTTTTATAACTTAGCTTTCGTGCGAATATCATATGTATAGTTAAGATTTAGAATTCTTATCAATAAAAAGCAGATTAACTTGAAAGGCTTTTGGATGCGAATTTTCTTTATAATTGAATATGTCAAAACTTTCAGATTATTCGATTGAACTTATATAAATATGCATATCACTTAATTATTAGTTAAATATGGAAAAATTATGCAATATACCGTTCAATATCCTCGGGTGAACAGTACACACATGAATAGTGTTCGGATACATATATCGATTAATTCTTTAAATTTTGGATATCCAACGAGTACATAATCAAATTCGAGGTATGGGTAAGTATAATCTTAAGTCAATTTATACATCAAACTCAGTTTAATTAATTAAATAGGGTCCGAGCGTGGGTTAGGGTCTCCTCAAGCAAAATTTCATATAAAACCTCAAATTCGAATACCTAATTAATAAATTAACATGTCTAAATTGTGGGTAGTCATATTCTAACCTAAATTAAGTGAAAGCTACAAAATTTCGTCGGTAACATGTCCGAGCGTGGGGGTTAGGGTTTGCCTTATCCGAAAACCTATCAAATCTAAAAATTTGGGCACCAAATTTGTATATATGTATACTTAGATCTTGGGAGTTACAAAATATAAACTTCACTCGGTATCGAAATGAGAATACTTAAAGAAAATAAGACAAAAGTGTAAAAAAATGAAAGAGGAGGATATGAGTGCACTTGTCTCGACTCGATCTATCACCTTTTTCAATAGCTCGAGATCAAAATCGAATTCAGGAGCCTTAGATTCCTCCAATTTCCTCTTCCCCTTTGTGCTCTCTCTCTCTCTCTCTTTCCTCACAGAAATAACGTAGAAGGAAAACCCGACACGACTTTATAATAGGTTAGCACTTGAGTGTGCTTTGGGTGTTAGTAGGTTGGAATTGGTGCTCGCTAGGAGCTTGAGCCGATGGCAGGTGCGGGTCAAGCCTGCGACAAGCTTGCAGTAAGCCAGTTTCGCGCACGCGCCGTTTGGAACTTGTTTGACCCTTTTAACCCAATTTTTCACTTCTTTGAACTCTTATTTTGATCATATAACCTTAATAAGCTATAATTATGATAATTTAAAATTTAAAATCTTATTTACAGATTAACATTTCACAATTTATAATTTTGGTTCCCGATTTTATCAATTTCACATCTTTGGGCTTTTTAAACCGATTCCTTACATACCATTTGTCCTCAATTCACCTATTTTAACTTAATTACCTCTCAATTATTATATTTTAGAATCCGGAACCTCACTACTCATTTTAACCACATCGTAAAAACTGATTCCTTACTGATTCAAACCAGAATCTGGAAAGATCTTCCAAACAATATTATTAATGCAGAATGCATGTGGTGGTTAGATAGACAACTAGAGAATTGTTTTAAATGTAATTAATTATAAATTGGTTCCAATTTTCAATTGAAATTTTCTTCTTGGGCAATTTAGCTTATAACACGCCTCTTCAAATTCTATCTTTTATATTCTATTTAAAGAAGTTTTATACTTTGAATTAGACAAGCTAAATTGTAATCTAATTTTAAATGAGTTTATCTTTTTAATAGAATATTTGGTCCTCCAAATTAATTGAGTGAATCCTAATTGATTAGAATTGTGTCTGATTTTATAAGCCTACCCCCTTCAATTGCATTCCCCCTTTGGCCACATCAATTGGTATCAAAGAATTTTGAGAGCTAGCATAAACTAATATGAGTTTTGATTGGTTTAGGTTGTGAGAAAAGATATATATAATTACCAGAGGCCCAAATGAAGAGAAACCAAAGGTTTGAATGGAAAGAACCGAATATCCAAAAGGACAAAATTTTAAAATCCGAAAGAAAGAAAGCAAGTATAGTATTTCATACAAACAAGTTAGAATCTAAGATAAATCAAAAGGCCTAGAATGAGCAATCCAAGACCAAATGTTGAGAATACCACTCCAATGCTGAGCTTGATTAACAGTTTGGGCCTAAGGCACATGTGAGGCCAAGAAATTTATTTCGTGCCATGTGGTGGTAGGGTCCCGGCTACGTATGCATACTCTAGAACATGTCACCAATTGCGAACAAAGGAGGGTGTCTTGCGACTACATTCGACGATTGATAGGCATTAGGGGTGACTGCAATGCTAACAAGGATCTTCAATATGGAACCTCATGGCCATGGTCAGTCTAGTAGGAGCTTTCTTAGTTGTGGTGCCTACCATTATCAACCTTCTTTCTAATAATCTTGCTATAACACTTGCCATGGTCAGCCCACCTAATAAAGTTTGTTTATAGTACCATATTGCCTAATAGGAGTCTGTTGTACCAACCACTAACCAAATAAAGAATGACAACCTCACTAAGAAACTTCCCCTATAGAAAGGGTAGAAAAGAAGAACAAGACCAAGTGAAAATAACACTACAATAGAGAGAATTTCGAATAGATTCACTAAGAAAGAGAAAGGGTTTCCCATGCTCTAACGATTTAGCTGTGAGTGGGATCATCAATCCCTAAGATTGATTGTTGGTATCTACCTCGAGCTCTCACTAAATCTAGATTAGTCCTTACCTTGCCTTTACATTATTCCTACTAAATTATTTTAATTGCTTTTCAGTTTATCTGGTATTGTAATAACTTGAGTCTTAGAGTTTCTAAGAAACATTCTTGGCCCCCGCAACCTTGTGGTATTTTGTGGTGTGTAAGACATCAATTTAAATGCTTAGGTCAAACTTTTACATAGTTCTCAACATCCGATTTTTTGCTTTATATATGTAAAGTAATAATTATTATACATTGAGTAAGTATTA
>JAODPA010133316.1:0-16607 GCA_025585075.1 Nepenthes mirabilis
GTCAGTTATTTGCGAGTTACGAATAACATTGCAGTTGCCTTACTCCGCGAGAATGGCCATCCTCGAGCCCCGAGATGTTTCTCGAGAATATTTCTCAAGGCTTTCCCGAGTCCATATTTTACGAAATGAGATGCAATGAAGCACAACAACAAGAAGAGGCGAAGATGGCCGTTTTTAGTCTTCAAAATCACAAAAACGGACCATATTTTTCAAATTTACATTACGAACTCATTGTTTTTAAAACTACAAAATTACCCAATACATCCAAAACGTGCCACAAACATGTCCAAACCCTGTATTCCACACATATGGTACACTTGATATTTCAACTGGCAGTAGTTCTTCAAATGAACAATTTAAATTCGGAGCGGATCAACAAGGGAGAGATCATGTAAAACAGCAGCTGAGCTACACTACCCAGAAAGAGAACTAACCTGCTATGTGAAAGCTGCTCAAATTCCCCGCAGAAATGAAGCATTAAAGATGAAGAACGAGTTCGCCGAGAAAGAGTTTTCCATCAAATCTCAGCCCGGATGGTTCGGCTGGGAGGAGAAGCCCATCCACCATCCCACCGAAAACAATCAAATACCGACCCGAATGATCTGTGCAAGCTGCGTGAAAAGAACGAGAGTCAGGTATATATCCATCGGCTTTCAGCTTTCTCCACTTCAACAAGGTCACTGAACTTGCTGGGAAGGCACACATTTTGAAGGCCGGGATCGAGTTAACGTCCAACAACCAAAAGTCATCCTTTTTGTGCCTCTCTGTGTCTTCCCCTCCATAAACCAAAACTCGGCCACCGATCATGAGTGTAGCCGAGTGGCCAACTCGTGGGAGAGAAATTCCCCCCGGAATGTTTCTCAAGTCAAAAAGTACCTGTTTCCATTTAATATGGCCATCGGAGGTATCGAGAAGCCACACATCGCTTAACACCTCGTAACCCAATCCCCTCCCTCCGAAGAGAACCATTCTCGTGTCGTCAATACGGGTTAATGTGTGCCCAGAGCGGGCTGGTGGAGATGGGCAGGTCACAGATTCGTGCCAAGTTCCAAAATGGAGATTCTCGGATAGTTCTAAAATCCATGTGTCTCCCAATCTAACACCGTCAAATCCTATCCCCCCATAGACAAGCATCCTCGTGTTGTCAATACAGCATCCAGCATGGGCCCCACGAGGGGGCGGCTTTGTGGGACCCACATCAAGCGGTCTCCAGAATAACGTGACACCAAATGATTTGTTTTGTACAACACGTCCGATCCATGTATCATTATGGCGAATGCCATGATCATTGATTCCTCCGAAAACTACGAGAGAATCACCAATTACTACACAATTATGCCCGAAGCGTCCACTCGGAACACCAAAATTTATTTTCTGCCAATGTAAGATTGTTCTAATGTCTTTGCCGATGTGTGCCACCCATGTATCGTCAAGATGGCGTCCTGAAATGGAAAACAAAAATTTTTCATGAGTGAAACAAAATGATTAAAAATTAATGTTATAGAAAATCTTAGAATAAGATAATAAAAAATAGTATATAATTGTTTTTGCACTTGGAGGATACTATATTAAGTCGAGTAGAATAGTAAAAGTGAATTGATATAACTAACCTCATCTAATAGGATTTAAGGCTTTATTATTGTTGTTCCGTAGCATTTTTCATATTATCTATGAATAATGGAACAATGAAATAGATTGATAAAAATATCATCAATATTTATAATATTGGCCGATACTTATATTTTCCAATATGGTAACAATATCACGATATATTATCGTATCGGCGATATATCATGATATATTGGCTAATATACTAAGTATTTGACCGATATATCTATCGATAAAACTCTGTCAGCTTACAATTTTCAGAATTTTTTTTTTAATATATCCAATACCAATACGTATTATTTGATATGTCTAATAGAGACATGGCCACTGTTGATACTAATACCCATATTTTCATCAGTGAGAAGTTAAGTTGGATCTAGACTAGAGGATTTAGAGCTTTTGACTAGACAAAAGAAAGAATTAAAATCATATCACAGAAAGAAAGAGCTGTTCATAGCATCTAGAAGCTTCTGAGGTGGTATCATGAGTAAAAGAAACTGAAATTGATGCAGGGAAGAAAAAGAATACATGAAGGAAAGAAAAGAGACGAGAGCAGCAGAGACAGCCAAGAGTGGAGAAAGAGAAATATAATTTTCTCAATAATACCTCTATTTACTAATAGCAACTCAAATAATAAAGTTATGGTCCTAACATATAAGTACCTTACCATATGTTAACTAAAAAATAAACATAATTTCATAATTTACAACTACTTAAAATAAGAACATAACAAAAGAAAATATAACATTTCTCATATATATTCTAGAGACTAATAAAACCACGAAATTTCAAAAACGTGACAAAATATCCGAGATATGATGGAATATGAAAAGAAATATGATAAAATAAACTAATACATCGAATTCCCATGATGTTCTCTTAAGAAATGATAGAACAATACATGCATTACATATCCGCATCATCTATTTTTCATGCCAAGCTTCATAGTGTGCACAAAGAAAGATGAAAGAGAGACAAGAGACACTTCTAGGCTGCCCCATAATCAGATGCCCAATGCAAAATGGTGGAGTAGGCTGTGATCGAAGTGTACGCAAAGAACAAGAGAACATTTTGTGGAAATATTTACGCACATTTGACAAAGTATACTTAATCTTCCGTATCATTGCAACAAGCATATGAGGTATAAGAATCAAGGTTAAACAGATTTATACATTATTGCATATTGATTCGATCCTAGATCTTCCATTTGGTGGAGGCAATGGATCATCCATTTTATTTTCCAGGCCAAATTCTTGTTGAGTCTGATGACTCTCTAGTGGGTAACTCAACAAATAAGTTGTCATCGGTAAATCATATAGGCTTTGTGTGATGGTTGGAGTAACACATTCCGAAGTGAAATTTGTCGAAAGCCGTCTACCGGCAAAGGCAGGACGGCTAAGTGAAAAAGCCGGTCAACGGTGGAGTTGACCGGCAGATAGTAGAGGATTTGGCGGAGAGTATGTTCGGAGAACTCTGGCCGATCAACGGATGGTTGACCAGCTGAGGAATAGCGAAGGAGAAGAATCTGGTCAACTGTGCTGACCGGCTGATGGCCAGCTGAAGAAACAAAGTTGGCAAGATGCAAAGTGCCAGTTAGGCTAAAGTGGCAAATGGGACAGATCACCAGGTTTGCAGCAAATGGCGGGATGGCCATTTGGTTGGTTTGGGCATTCTGCTCGGGACGGAAACCGCTGCCTGTGAGAGAAGTTGCCCGGTATGCAGCAAAGCATCGGAATTGGCAAAATGCCGGAATGGGCATTTGATGCACATTGGCAAGCGCGGATTTGCCTTGGGGCAAAATGACCGGTCAACTAGTTGACGGGCCAAGGAGGCCAAGCAAACAGGTCGCCAAAGGCGCGAGCGGTGCTAGGCGGCCGAGGACTCTTGATGGCAAAGGGCACAGTGGTCTGAGGACATCACGACAGCTGACGTAGCAAGTAGTTGGCTTTGCAAAACAGGTTACAGAACTGCAGTGCATGCGCCGTCTATGCAATGGTAGGTTGCAGAGTTAGAGGGCAACGTTGGTGGCATGTTGCAGAACTGGTGGCAGATGATTGTCCATAAGCAGCCTGCCTATTGGTAGATGTTCTCCAGGAAGGACTCTTATAAATATGCATGCGGTTAAGACGACAATATACACCAAAAAACTGTGAGAGACAAAGTCTAGAGAGGCTGTCAAGTCTCCATAGAAAAGCTCACAGCGGTGAAGTTCGGGAGGGTGAAAAACAAAGGCGAGAAGTGTACCACTAGTGAGGAAGAATAGAGAAAAACAAAGAGTGAAAACAAAGAAGGGTTTCTTATTTACTCTGGAGGAGGGTTTTATTTGTTATTCTCTGATGTGTGGCGAATACTACATCTCAGGAGTTTTGTAACCAATTTTCACATAGTGAACTTGTTGTGAACTTTGTATCCCGTGGTTTTTTCCTTCGGTTTGTGAAGGGTTTTCCACATAAAACATCTTGGTGTTCTTTTTCTCTTTTCCCTGCACTGTGTGTGACTTTATGTTATTCTATCCGACCGACCATTTCTGCTCCTACAATTCTTACAAAATTTTCGGTATGCGAGGAACTAGGAAACAATATGAAACCTGGTATTTTACCTTTCACTTTCCATTTGCATCCACTTTTATCATTTTTTTTGGGCGAAAATTGGCTGATATTGTAAATATCGACTGATAAGTATGGGTATTGGACCTCCCGATACTAATATTTCTTAACATTGCGATAATATTATGATAAATTTTCATATCAGCCGGTATATTGACATTTGGCCCTTATATCAGTAAATACATCTCTGTTAGTTTATAATTTTTAAAATTTTTTTCTTTTCGATATATTGAATGTCAATCCGTATTGTCTCATATGTCCAATATAAATATTGATATTTTCATTCATGAATTGAGAGGAAAAGAAGTAAACATAGAAAAACTTACAGTGGTATAGTAAAAAGGAAATCACATATACTTCCACTTTTTAGAGGATTTTTAATTTATTTTATTTATTTAATTGATGAACTTTTCAGAGCGTGTTGCCTTCAACTAAGCAAAACTACAAAAAAAAAAAAAAAAAAAGATCCATTTAGATTCATCCCATATAGGCCTTATAGTTAAAGTATCTCATTCTATGAGAAGTAACAACCTGTTGGGGATCACTCTCGTGTGAAAGTCATTATGACTGAAGGACTTGGATGAAGCACGTGTGTGTGCTAAGAGGAAGGAATCCCGGTCAACTATGTTGATCAGAACTTTCTGGACTATCAACTCTGTCGGTTAATATATTGACCGAAAAAAGTCGTGAGACGACTGACTCTGCTGAAGAAGCAGGACGAACTGCTTCGACTAGTCAGCGGTGTGATTGACCGGCCAATGTGAGAGGATGGTCAACAGAGTTGACCGACTGAATATGAAAAGTCTGAATGATTGTCAAAGTCTCTAAAGGCTGATCAGTTTGCAGGAGTAGGCATGCGCCGCCTGCTATAGGACAGGGCGTGCACTTGCACACATGCAGACCTTGAAAGTTGAGCACCAACCACCAAGTTGGGCTAAGATGAGGGACGTGTGTATATATATGTATACGTACACTCAGCAACATACAACAAGAAGAGATGAAGAAGAAAGAGAAGACATCGGAGAAGTTCAGAAAGGAATGTAACAGATGAGAGAAAGAAAAAGAAAGAGAGCTGTGAGAGAAAAACAAGTGCGAAAGCTTTGTTTACTTATATTATGTTCTTATTTTCGCCTCCTGTAATTTTTCTCATACTTAGTGATTCTTTGTGAACTTAGTATCCCGTGATTCTTTTCCTTATTTAAGAAGGATTTTTCACTTAAAATTTGGTGTTTATTTTTCTTCTCTTGTCTCTACTTCACAATGCTTGTGTGCTTTGTTAGTTGGCTGCCCATTCCAGCCAACAGAGAAATAGTTTATATATTCTGGTCAGTAGGCCGCCGATTGTCCTCCAACAAGTGGTATCAGAGACTGGTTGATAATTCTGCCTGAATGGCATCATCATCATTAAAAAACTTGCCATTCAGTGTAGAATAATTTAATGGGCAGGGTAACTTTATTCTCTGGCAGGAGATGGTAAAAAACATCTTGACTAAAGAAGGAACAATCAAAGCACTGAGAAAGAAGGAAGATAAGCCAAAAAGCCTATCAGTGGAGGACTGGCAAGATAAATGAGATCTTGCCAATTGCACTATCAAATTATGCTTGGCGGACAACACGCTCCAGGAGGTCCTTAGTTTGACTGATCCGGCGGAGGTGTGGGAGAAGCTGGAGAGCCGATATAAATCCAAATCCTTGACAACCAGATTACATATAAAGAAACAGTTCTATGGTTTGCGGTTGTCAGAAGTTGGCAGCTTTGAAAAATATTTGGACGACTTTAATCAGATTGTAACATAGATGTTCGCCCTTAATGAAGTAATCAAGGAGGAAGACAAGGCATTTGTACCGTTGGCCTCTTTGCGAGCTTCTTATGACCATATTGTCACTACGCTACTTTTTGAAAAAGACACTTTCAAATTGGATGAGGTCATCGCTTCCTTACTCATGAATGAGTCAAGACAGTCACAAGGGGTCTCAACGTCTTCTCATTATGAGGTATTTGTGATCGAGTCTAAGGGACGGAGTCAGAAGTCTGGAGAGAAAGGTCGCAGCAAATTTCGTTCAAGGTATCAAAACATTGAGTGTCATCATTGCGACAAAAAGGACTACATCAAGAAGCAATGCTTCAAGTGGAAGCATGAAAACGCAGAAAAGGAGAAAGAAGAAAAGGGACGAAGTGAGGACAAGTTCTCCGTCTCAGTAGTCACAGGAGGCGATCTCTTGGTGACATGTGAAGAGAACGTGGCAAACCTGACGGACGAGAAGTCCGGTTTGGTGATTAATTCGGGTGCCACATTGCACGCCATGTCAAGAAGGGGATTGTTCACATCCTACACTCCTGGGGACTTTGGAGTAATAAGAATGGGTAATGAAGGAACATCCCAAATTATTGGTAAGGGTAACGTTGTGCTGGTTACCAATAACGAGATGAAACTGATATTAAAGGATGTTCGACATGTTCCTGACATCAAGCTCAATATCATCTTTGATAGTTACCAATAACGTCGGCCAGATGATGAAGGTTATTGTAGCACCTTCTATAAAGGTGAGTGAAAACTTACCAGAGGATCTTTGATAGTGGCAAGACGGAAAAGGTACTCCGACGTGTACATCATGAAGGCATTTGCAACGGCCGGAGATGTAAACGCTGCAACCAGCAAGGAGACCGAGAACTTGTGGCACTGGAGGTTGGTCCACATGAGTGAACGTGGACTAGATCATTTGGCCAGGAAGGGCCTTATTGCTAGAGTAAAGGCGGACGAAAAAGGTGCTCCGACCTGTACATCATGAAGGCGTTCGCAACGGCTAGAGATGTAAACGTTGCAACCAGCAAGGAGACCGAAAACTTGTGGCACTGGAGGTTGGGCCACATGAGTGAACGCGGACTGGATCATTTGGCCAGGAAGGGCCTTATTGCCGGAGTGAAGGAGGACAGACTAAGGACATGTCCTCACTGCTTGGCCGATAAAGGAGAATCTCATTTCATGGAGACTTGTCCGCCCCAAAGGCAGAATTGCTTGAGCTCATCCACACAGATGTGAGTGGACCATTCAAAGAGAAGTCATTTGGTGGAGCTCAATATTTCGTCTCTTTTATTGACGATTATTCTAAAAAATTGTGGGTCTATCCATTAAAAACCAAGGACAAGGTCCTCGGTGTATTTGAGTAATTTCACGCCCTTGTTGCGCGACAGATGGGGAAGAAAATGAAGGTTGTCCGAAGCGACAACGACAGTGAATACATAGGGTCCTTTGATGCCTATTGTCGGTCACATGGTATTAGGTATCAGAAGACACCTCCAAAGACGCCACAATTGAACAGAGTGGCTGAGTAGATGAACAACACACTTCTAGAAAGAGTACGGTGTATGCTTTCCGAAACTGAGTTCCCCGGACACTTCTGGGCTGAAACACTGGAGACGACGGCCTACATCATAAATAGGTCGCCCAATAAACCCTTGAAGGGTGAGTGCCAGAGAAGATATGGTCGAACAATGAGCCATCTTATGATCATCTGCGGGTGTTTGGATGTAAAACCTTTGTCCATGTCCCAAGAGATGAAAGGACAAAGTTGGAACAAAAAACGATGCAGTGCGTATTTCTGGGCTACGGGAAAGATGAGCTGGGGTACAGATTTTATGATTCAACTGGAAGAAGGTTTGTATAATCAAGGGACGTAATCTTCGTTGAAAATGAAACGGTCAATGATATTGGTAGAAAAGCCAAGTGTGATGGCGAGCAGACGGACAAAGTGTCGAAATTGCCCGTCCGGTATCTCTGGAAGACAGGGATAGTGGTCCTGAGACGGTCGATTATAATAGAGAGGAAATAATGACTCCCGATGAAAACCAGGATGAAGTCATCCCACAACCGGCCGAGGATTTGCTTGTCAGATGATCCTCACGAAACAGACGGCCTTCTGTCCGTCTGTCACCGAATGAGTATGTTATACTCACTGCTACCGGAGAGTCTGAAACTTATGAAGAGACTATGGAGGACAAGAAAAAGGAGAAGTGGCTGGAAGCCATGAAGGATGAAATGTGTTCTCTCCATGAAAATCACACATTTGATTTAACTAAGCTTCCTAAGGGGAAGAGAGCCTTAAAGAACAAATAGGCCTTTCAACTAAAGACGTCCGAAGATACTATGCAGCCAAGATATAAGGCACGGCTAGTGGTGACAGGCTTCAGTTGACGGAAGGGAATCGACTTCGATGAGATCTTTGCTCCCGTGGTAAAAATGTCTTCCATAAGAGTTGTGCTGGGATTGGCAGCCGCCCGGAATCTGAAAGTGGAACAGATGGACATCCGAACAGCCTTTCTTCATGGTGAACTAGAAGAAGAAATCTATATAGAACAACCGGAAAGTTCAAAGCTAAAGGAAATGAGCAACTGGTCTGTCGTCTAAGGAAGAATCTATATGGATTGAAACAGGCTTCGAGACAGTGGTACAAGAAGTTTGAATCTGTCATGATTAGTCAAGGATACCGGCAAACTATTTGTGATCACTGTGTTTTTGCACAGAGGTTTTCAGAAGACGACTTAGTTATTCTTCTCCTTTACGTTGACGACATGTTGGTTGTTGGATAAAACAGTGCTCGGATAATGATGTTGAAGGAGCAACTTGGGCAATCCTTTGCCATGAAAGACTTCGGATCGACAAGCCAGATTTTCGATATTAGAATCATTCGCAATCGGAAGGTAAGGAGACTATGATTGTCTCAAGAAAACTACTTTGGAAAGATGCTCCAACACTTCAACATAGAGGTATTCAGTTTATTCTATAGGTTCTCCAGTCTTTTTCAAGGAAAGACAGCGAAAAGAAGACGCAAGCTTCTTAGATGTGGCCCTTGGGGGTGGATTGCAAGCATTCCTAGTCTTTGTAATATTAAAATTTTAAGTCTAATTAAGAATACAGAAGTCATAAGTAGACGATCAAAAAAAGTAGATACAATACATGAAATATCGAAAATAATATATCTAAGGTGATTTGGATATTTAAAAAATAGATCATATAAAGCATCCTTGAATAAATATCAGTTAGCTAGGGTTGGAGGAAAGAAAAAAAAAGGCTTAGAAAACTTAGAGTGAAATAATAAAGAAACAATTTAAAGTTTCCTTTGGAAACTTATAGTGGGATGATAAAAAAAAAAAATTAGAGTTATTTTTATTCTTGAAGAATATTACTAAATCGAGTAAAATGATAAAATGAGAATTTCATAATTTACAACTACTTAAAATAAGAACATAACAGAAAGAAAATATAACATTTCTCATATATATTCTAAAGACTAATAAAACCACAAAATTTCAAAAACATGACAAAATATCCAAGATATGATAGAATATGAAAAGAAATATGATAAAATAAACTAATACATCGAATTCTAATGATGTTCTCTTAAGAAATGATAGAACAATACATGCATTACATATCCACATCATCCATTTTTCATGCCAAGCTTCATAGTGTGCACAGAGAAAGATGAAAGAGAGACAAGAGACACTCAAGGCTGCCCCATAATCAGATGCCCAATGCAAAATGGTGGAGTAGGCTGTGATCGAAGTGTACGCAAAGAACAAGAGAAAATTTTGTGGAAATATTTACGCACATTTGACATAGTATACTTATATCTTCCGTATCATTGCAACAAGCATATGAGGTATAAGAATCAGGGTTAAACAGATTTATACATTATTGCATATTGATTCAATCCTAGATCTTCCATTCGGTGGAGGCAATGGATCATCCATTTTATTTTCCAGGCCAAATTCTTGTTAGGTTTGGTGACTCCCTTGTGGGTAACTCAACAAATAAGTTTTGTCATCGGTGAATCATACAGGCTTTGTGTGATGGTTGGAGTAACACATTCCGAAGTGGAATTTGTCGAAAACCGTCTGCCGGAGAAGACAGGACGGCTAAGTGAAAAAGCCGGTCAACAGTGGAGTTGACCGGCGGACAATAGAGGATTTGGCGGAGAGGATGTTCGGAGAACTCTGGCCGATCAACGGAGGGTTGACCAGCTGAGGAATAGCAAAGGAGAAGAATCCGGTCAACTGTGTTGACCGGCTGATGGCCAGCTGAAGAAACAAAGTTGGCAAGACACAAAGTGCCAGTCAATGCGTTGACCGGCCAAAGTGGCAAATGGGACAGATCACCAGGTTTGCAGCAAATGGCGGGATGGCCATTTGGCTGGTTTGGGCATTCTGCCCGGGATGGAAACCGCTGCCTGCGAGAGAAGTTGCCCGGTATGCAGCAAAGTATCGGAATTGGCAAAATGCCGGAATGGGCATTTGATGCACATTGGCAAGCGCGGATTTGCCTTGGGGCAAAATGACCGGTCAACTGGTTGACCGGCCAACTGGTTGACCGGCCAACTGGTTGACTGGCCAAGGAGGCCAAGCAAACAGGTCGCCAAAGGCGCGAGCGGTGCTAGGCGGCCGAGGACTCTTGATGACAAAGGGCACAGTGGTCCGAGGACATCATGACAACTGATGTAGCAAGCAGTTGGCTTTGTAGAGCAGGTTACAGAACTGTAGTGTATGCGCCGTCTATGCAATGGTAGGTTGCAGAGTTAGAGGGCAAAGTTGGTGGCATGTTGCAAAACTGGTGACAGACGGTTGTCCATAAGCAACCTGCCTATTGGTAGATATTCTCCAGGCAGGACTCTTATAAATATGCATGCGGTTAAGACGACAATATACACAGAAAAACTGTGAGAGACAAAGTCTAGAGAGGCGGTCAAGTCTCCATAGAAAAGCTCACAGTGGTAAAGTTCGGGAGGGTGAAAACAGAGGAGAGGAGTATACCACCAGTGAAGAAGAAGAGAGAAAAACAAAGGGTGAAAACAAAGGAGGATTTCTTGTTTACTCTGGAGGAGGTTTTTCTTTATTATTCTCGGATATGTTGCGAATACTCCATCTCGAGAGTTTTGTAACCAATTTTCATATAGTGAACTTATTGTGGACTTTGTGTCCCGTGGTTTTTCCCTTCGGTTTGTGAAGGGTTTTCCACGTAAAACATCTTGGTGCTCTTCTTCTCTTTTCCCTTCACTGTGTGTGACTTTATATTATTCTATCCGACCGACCATTTCTGCAACTACAATTCTTGCAAAATTTTCGATATGCGAGGAACTAGGAAACAATATGAAACCTGGTATTTTACCTTTCACTTTCCATTTGCTTCCACTTTTATCATTTTTTTTTTGGCAAAAATTAGCTGATATTGTAAATATCGATTGATAAGTATCGGTATTGGACCTCCCGATACTAATATTTCTTGATATTATGATAATACTGTGATAAATTTTCATATCAGCCGATATATTGACATTTGGCCCATATATCAGCAAATATATCTCTGTTAGTTTACAATTTTTAGAATTTTTTTTTTTTTTATATATCCAATGTCAATCTGTATTGTCTCATATGTCCAATATCGATATTGGTATTTTCATTCATGAATTGAGAGGAAAAGAAGTAAACATAGAAAAACTTATAGTGGTATAATAAAAAGGAAATCACATATACTTCCACTTTTTAGAGAATTTTTAATTTGTTTTATTTATTTAATTGATGAACTTTTCAGAGCGTGTTGCCTTCAACTAAGCAAAACTACAAAAAAAAAAATGATCCATTTAGATTCATCCCATATAGGCCTTAAAGTATCTCATTCTATGAGAAGTAACAACCTGTTGGGGATCACTCCCGTGTGGAAGTCCTTGTGACCGAAAGACTTGGACGAAGCACGTGTATGTGCTAAGAGGAAGGAATCCCGGTCAACTATATTGACCAGAACCTTCTGGACGGTCAACTCTGTCGGTCAATATGTTGACCGGAAAAAGTCACGAGACGACTGACTTTGCTGAAGAAGCAGGACGAACTACTTCGACTAGTCAACGGTGTGATTGACCGGCCAATGTGAGAAGACAATCAACAGAATTGACCGACTGAATATGAAAAGTCTGAATGACTGTCAAAGTCTCAAAAGGCATATAGTTGACCTACCCGATTTGGTAGTTGGTAGATGTCATTCTTGAAACTCCAAAGCTGATCGGTTTGCAGAAGCAGGCATGCGCCGCCTGCTACAGGACAGGGCGTGCGCATGCACACATGCAGACCTTGAAAGTTGAGCACCAGCCACCAAGCTAAGCTATGGTGAGGGACATATATATATGTGTATATGTACACTCAGCAACATACAACAAGAAGAGAAAAAGAAGAATGAGACGACACCGGAGAAGTTGAGAAAGGAATGTAACAGATGGGAGAAAGAAAAAAAAAGAGAGCTGTGAGAGAAAAACAAGTGTGAGGGCTTTGTTTACTTATACTCTGTTCTTATTTTCGCATCCTATAATTTTTCTCATACTTAATGATTCTTTGTGGACTTAGTGTCCCGTGGTTTTTCCCTTATTTCAGAAGGATTTTTCACATAAAATTTAGTATTCATTTCTCTTCTCTTACCTCTACTTCACAGTATTTGTGTGTTTTGTCAGTTGGCCGTCCATTCCGGCCAACAGAGGAACAGTTCTTGTATTCTGGTCAGTAGGCCACCTGTTGTCCGCCGACATAACCTAACAATGAAGCAATATTTTTTTGTATAGTGTAACAGACAAGATCAACATCTAATGAAAGAAACACAAACGGTATTGGTTCTAAAAGTCTGTTTTTCATTATTCCAATTGATTAAGTGTAATATTTTCTAAGAGTGTAAGTCACTTTAAAATATTTTTATTCCCTCACAACTAGCTCAATTTTTTTTTTAACCACAACTAGCTCATTTTTTCTAAATCTATCTCTTTTTTTTTTTCTCTCCAATCACAACTAACTTAGATATCCTCACAAGTACTTTATTTTGCATGTATTTTAAGAGTTCAAATTACCTTAGGCATCATTTCTTCATCTTATTTTTTATAAAAGTAACTTCGAAATGTTCATAAATATCATCATTCCTTATCTTAGTGTTACTAGGACTCCACTCATTCATCTTCACATTTTCGTATCCACCAAACCACTTCTATCTGAGTTCCTACCAAAGATAATATAACAAGGCATCGGTGGACAGAATTATAGCAAAGGGAAAAATCTGCAAAAAGAACTGGTTGCAAAACCAAGATAGTGGATGCTGCTCTTATGAATGGAGATTGTGGACTTGCTGAGTCAAATAAGAGATATGCTAGTATACTCCCTTGGATGATGACTGCGACTTATGGACTTTAATAAGCATAACGAACAATAAAAAATAAGGCAGTTTCTTGCCAGTAATAAAGTCAAGTTATTGGGGTTACTTGATTGGTACTCTTCCTCATTTTGCAAGAAACCCTGGCATATAGTTGGGCAAGATGTTACAGCAGCTATAAAGGGTTTCTTTGCTACTGGAAAATCAAAATAGTGGCAGATATATATAGAGATTGGGCCCCTCAGATCTCATATTTTTTGCTACCACGACAAAAACCACAATGTATAAACATATCAGCAATATATAGGATAATATAACCCATATTGGTCGATATTTCTCCTAAGTTTTGATTTACAAAAAAAAGCTTACGCCCCATACAGCCGATACTCTTACGGGCGCAACTAATACAGACATTTTCATCAATGGCTACACAACTATTCACTTAATTTCATGGATGAAAATATCGATATCGGTATCGGCCGCGGCTATAATAGTATCGACCATATTAGACAATATGTAATTGTATCAAATATATCAAAAGGGACAATAATTTCTAAAAATCGTAAACTAATAAGATCAAATCGGCAAATATACCACTAACATGGAAACATATTGCGATATTATCATAATATCAGAAAATATTGGTATTAGGAGATCCATACCGATACATATTGGTCGATATTTGCATCAAACCTAAGTTCCACAGTTCTAGAATGCATCAATGGTGGTTTTCATGCCCATAGGCTGTTGCAACTGTCTTATGTGCAGTAACCTCAAAACTTGTTGACTAAAGGCTGCAGCTTGTGGTGCCCTATTTAATTGGTCTTGCCTAGTCTGCTTTTGTTTAAAAAGATATATTGCAGACAATGTAAGATTGCGCTGTGAGTTGGCCAAAGCCTAAAGAAGAAACGGAATTTCTGGAAGAGGTAGAGAAAGTAGATGTCAAGAAGGCCTATGAAACTGCAGATTGGACCTTTATGGAGGAGATTATCAGTTAGTATGGATTCCTGCTGAATTCGGTCTGTAGCTAATGGCAAGTCTGGTATCTACTACATTCTGAGGTGCCATTAATGAGGAGTTTCATTGCTTTTCTCAAACCAAACTAAGCCTTTTTTCAACTTAGTGGAGTCAACTGAATTAATTCTTTACCTTCGTTTAGTTTTGTGTAGACTGTATCCTCCGCCAGCTCCAAATGCGCAAAGATTATACTTGATAATTTCCTTCAAACTCTTCTTTAATCATCCTTTAAACTTTCTATAACAACCATTCCCAGCTCTCACATATCCTAATAGGCCTATTAGGTGGTCTTTATCTAACATGTTTGAACCACTTAACACATCTCTAGCATTTGTCTTCTGTTGGTGCTGCTCCTGACTTTATCTAATATAAAATCACTGTGTCTTTTATCTCTAGTATCACTCATGAATAAAAATAACAATATTGATATCTGTAGCAGCAGTATCGGTATCAAACATATCGGATAATATTTAAACATATCAAATATATCACAAGCAAAAAATTCTGGAAATCATAAGCTAACGGGGTAGATACGATTGATATTTTGTGTATCAGCCAAAATATCACGATACGATAATATATCGTGATATTATTATGGTATGGAAAAATATCGGTATCGAGAAGCCCGATACAGATATATAGAAACCGGTATTTCCATTGGTGATACGACAACATTTTCATCAATGCCATATCCATTTTTTGTATAGGTCGGTACTTAATCACAACACTATGCTCCATATAGGATGGCTAACTTAATAACTACTTTATAATATTTTGTTTTAACTTTGATTGGTAGCCTCTGATCATACATGATCCTCATACCACTTCTCCAATTTATCCAACTTGCTTTGATTATATGAGAAATTTGCCCATTAAATGCCCCATCTTTTGGAACCATTGACTCCGAGATATTTAATATAAAACTCTCTTCTGTAGGCTTTCAGACCCATTCTTCAACCCCAAATCATCTAGCTCTCCACTACCAGCAAACTTGCATATCAAATATTTAATCTTCATTATACGAATTTGAAATCATTTTATCCCAAAATCTTCCTCCAGATTTCCAACTTAATAATATCACCCACTTGGTTTCATCCAGAAACTATGGCATCTCTAGAAAGCCTGCAACAAAGTATGTAACAACCATTACCCTCTCTTCACCATCATTGATACTTTTCACTTGTTTCAAGTCTTTTGTACCTTTGTCGCTTACTTTATTGACATTATTTCCGTAATTTTTGTTAAGTCACTTGCTTTAGTTAGACTTTGCATCACTCACAGCCTTGTTTGCCTCTTTATCAGCACCCTTTTACCTTTTCAATTTCTCATCATTTCTACACTAGTAAAATATCTTGTAACAATCGTTCTTAGCTTTCATTTCCTCATGGAACTCCTCCATCATCACCATTTGCAGAAAAGGCTAGTAGCAGAAAACTACACCAACGTTTTATAAGAAAAACAACAAATATGGGAAACTGTAAACGGAATCAGAACAGAAACAAAGTTCAAGTTCAGAGGAGATGATAGAAGTATCATGAACAACGACATTGGATAGGGGAAAAAAAATCAGAAATATGTGCATCAAAAATTACCTCCTTCACAGCCCCCACCAAATAAAACCAAACAATTAGACACAAAATTAAGAGAGTGAGAAGCCCTAGGGCTTGGAACCAAATCGTCACCAACTGGAAGAATTAATCTATGGCAAGAAACAGAGTCCAACGAAGCCACGCGCCGATACAACTCCACCCATGGAAGAAGCTGTTGCTTGGATACCGAATAAGAAGATATAATGGCATCAACGCAATCGTGGCCCCAATCTCTTCTACAGATAGACTCCCAAAGAGTGTCAGATGATGAAATCGATTTGAATCTTTTGCAAGTCATGGCAAAAGAGAGGATTGAATTTACGGGTAAGAGTAGAAGAATTGAGTAGACATGATCTTGAGCTAAGTGGGAAATTGATGATCCATGGTTGCCCCAGGCGGCCATGAAAGGCCTCTCCCTCCCTCTGTCTCTCACGATGCTCTCCAATAATTGGGAATTCTCCCCCAATCGGCTGCTTTTGTTACGGTTTAGGGTGTCGAGCTATCAGTGTCTTCTTCTTCTTCATCACTCTCACGCTATTTTGGACTTCTATTTTATTTGATACTGTAAGCATACCCATCCGGTAAACTATCATATATTTTTATTTTTATTA
>JAODPA010133327.1:0-16607 GCA_025585075.1 Nepenthes mirabilis
CAAATACACAAAATGAGAGAAAAAAAAAAAGAACAGCCAGATTTTATGTAGAAACCCTTTAGAAACCGAAGGAAAAAATTACGGGATACTTAATTTACAAGTAAATTTTCACTATGTGAGTTTCACGGTTACACAAACCCTAAACGAAGAGAATCGAGAATAAGAGCACAATGCACTCACAGTATTCTCTCTTCACACTCTTTCACACTTTGAAAGACTTACACTCACACACCCTTCTGCACACAGCTCACAATAATATATATATACAGGCTATTGGAAATAACAGCCAAACCAACGTGAATACACGTACAGACAACCGCTTGACGCACGTGCAGCTCTGCAGCGGCACTCCCCTGCAAAATATCGTGTCCTGCAAAAATGGCTCTGCAGATCGTGCTCTACAAAAACGGTTCTACAATGGCTCCGCAGAGATTGCGCATGCTCAGTCAATCTTCTGAATTGGCATCTACGTGCGTTTTCTTCAAGTATGTCATCGGACCTTTATGCGCTCAGCAACCTTGGTCATTGACGTTGCCTTTGGCCATCACTGTGTCCTCGTGCTTCTTCTAAATCCTCGGAGTTATACATTACAGAGTTCTCAGTTGCTCAGGAACAAGTACTTGGAATATAGCCTCTCAAAGTCCTCAAACCTATAATACCTCCACACGGGAGTGACCCTGACAGAAACATTCGACTATATTTTACTTGGAAACAAATAAATAATTCAGCAATATTTCTTACCTGAATGGAACTTCTGTTAAAATTGCTAAGATCAGCAAATAATGCCTCGAAATCTGGAAAACATCACGATAGTACCTTGATACGTGTAAGTTATACAGCAGTTCTATCAAGAACTTTAGGTTTCAACGCTAAAATTTGTAGTCATAAGTCTACACTACATGCAAAACATGAAATATCGATCAGGAAATGCGAGAGTAGTGAAATGCTTCATGAAATCACAAAGGCATAGTACTGACATATGCAGATGAACTTGCAAAAGCTTACCTGTGATACAGAGGATGGTGCCACCAAGAATCAACCAACCTTCCCTCCCATTTCTCCAAAAGAAATTGAAGATGCAATTTGGTGATAAAGCCTAAAATATATGTGGGTAATGACGTACAATGCTATAGATTCCTAAAAGTATAGTCAAGGTACATGCGCCCATGATGGGGGAGAAAAGAAAACTCACTCGTGTTGTTCCAATCTTTTCCAGCAGAAATAGAGCAATCAGAATTATTGCAGAGAGAGCTTCAACCAGTGCTGCAACATTTTAAAACCAATTAAATGTCATCGTCAAAATGGCAACGATACAGCCTGATTACACTTGTTCGACATACTAAGATTTCCAGATTTAGGCAAGGTTATTGGATATAAAATATCTACTAGGATGGAAAATCAAGATTGAAGGGCTGTATGGTCATTACCTATCCGATTAACCAGTTCAATGAGAGGAGTTCTATCTCCACCAGCTTTCCCCTTCTCAGCTTACTGAATAAATAGCAGAAAAACTATTTTCCAATAGACAGTTTATGTGTAGAAATGCTTTCACAGTGGGTAAGAGTTTGGCACAGCATTCGAATACAAGACCATTAGCTCTTTTGAGATGTCATTAGAAAAGCTCATAATTGTAACTTTTTTCAAAAAGCTCGGATAACTTTTAAAGAAACTCAAATAGCCTTTTCAAAGAAATCCAAGGTGACCTCTAAATTGTAACTTCTATCAGATGCTCTTAAAAGCTTGACAGTCATTCAGGTTAAAGATTAAGAACGAGTTGGAAGTGTTGTAAAAATGCTACAATGCAGAAGTAAACAATTAATCTATTGTGCTTTTGAATGACTATGCACAAAAATTTGCTTAGAGTAGTTTTTTGTTGAAGAAATTCTCATATACATGTAACTTCGCATGCCTATTACAAAGTGTTTTCCCCATATACCGTTCCCAATAGGCCTAAATGGTAAAGACAATATGCGATTATCTCTTTATATCAAATAGTATACAACCAAAAATGTATTCCGAGCCTTAAAAAACAAAATGAAGAGAAGAAAGAAGATAATCAGTTTGATTACCTAGGAAACAGCTAAGACCTATTTTATGGTTCCTTGACTAAAACATGTTTACAGAACTTGCAACACAGCTGAAATGAAATCCCTGATGCTCAGATCGCTTAGCTCCAAAAAATAATTGATCCCCTCAAATTTATGTGATGCAAGGGAAGGGGAAAGGGAAGAGGGAAAGGGAAGAGAAAGGACGATTTGGGAGAGAAAAAAACAGAAGCAGAAAGGAGACCAGTACCAGACACAGACATGGAAGGAAAGAGCACCGCATACTCGATGTAGAACAAATTGACTTGGTTGTTTTTCTTCTGAAATTTACTCACAACTTGACATAGAACATTAAGACAGATACCTATTAAAAAAAAAAAAAAAGAAGTTTGTCATGATAAGAAATATATATAGGACCAACCGAGTGAATATTTAGGCTGTAATTGTAACATCACCAAAGCTTGGATTTTTAAGAGCTTGTCCAATTTTGATTCTTGACTTTGTTACATTTCCATTTATGATTTTTGATCTCTGGTTTCCAGTTGCAATGTTTGACTTGCTTTCAGCTTTAGTTATATTTTCAAAAGGGTGTCATTCCCTATTAAAAAAAACACCTAAGAGATTGTCGTTGATCACTGGAAATTGAATGAAGTTGAAGTCGAGCGAAATCTGATTTGTTTGAGTAAGAAAGCTTCTCAATTTCTATCTTCTTATCTCTTCTCCTATATTATTCTCTTCTTCATCAGATACCTCCCTAATTCTTGTCAACTCTCATCTAACTTTGCCTAATTCTCATCCATATTTGTCTATCTCCAAACTTGACAGACCGTATTCGACTAACAAATTGGTATCAGATCCTAATCATCTGACCACCATTTTCGGCTTCCCTCATAACCATCAACGACCTTCGTATTTTACATCCAATCACTGCTGCCACTACAATCAGCAGAACATTGAAATCACCACCACAACCTTCCACAGCAACCAGATGAACTCCATTAGAAACCACTACCATCACAACCCTTTCAGCAATAACTTTCTAACTGAGCAAACTAGCGCTAGAGCAATCCTTTCAGCGCACGAGTAACAAATCTTGGTGTCTGTTAGAATCTTACTAACATAGTAGACCGGTCATTATACCTCAGACTTTTACCTGGTCAAGATTGAGCTTAACACTGTGTCTGATATTGCCAGATACAAATATAACTTATCGCCTTCTTTCAGGAAGGACAAGAGAGGTAGACAAGCGAGGTATTCCTTCAATTCTTGGAAGGCTGTCTGGGAGTTTGTAATCCACTGGAAACCGTTCGCATTCGTCCCCCTCAGAGCCTTGAAAAAGGGGAGATACTTCTCAACAAACCTTGCTAGAAACCGGGATAGTGCTGCGAGTTTTCCGCTGAACCTTTGGATTTCCTTCAAATCCCTTGTGAGACATGATAAAGCTCAAGAATTTTTTCGAAGTTACTCCGAATACACACTTCATCAGATTCAGTTTTATCTGGTGTGCTCAGAGCATCTCGAAGGCTTCTCTAAGATCACGAATATGGTCATTGGCTTCTATACTTTTGATGAACATGTCGTCTACATATACCATATTTCGGCCGATCTGCTTCTCAAATATTTTGTTGACGAGCCTTTGGTAAGTGGTTCCTACGTTCTTTAGACTAAACAATGTGACTTTATAATAGTACATCCCCTAATCGGTCATGAATGAGGTATACTCTTCGTCATCGGGACTCACCAAAATCTGATTGTAGCCTGAATATACATCCATAAAGTATAGCAGCTCGTGCTCGGCCGTTGAGTTTACCAACAAGTTGATTCTTGACAATGTAAAACTCTTTTTCGGACATGATTTATTCATATCAGTGAAATCAACGCACATCCGTCATTTCTCATTACTCTTATTAACGAGCACCACATTTAATAACCAGTCCGGATACTGCACTTCCCTAATAAAACCCGCGCCAAGTAGTTTTCTGACTTCTTCTCTTATAGCGATTAACTTCTCAATAGAATGGTTCATCCGCTTCTACCTAATGGGCTTACGACCGGGATCGGGGCTCAACTTATAGATTATTACACCAGTCGGTATCCTAGACATATCGGCCGAAGTCCATGCAAATATATCAAAGTTTTGCTAGAGGAAAGCCATCAACCGCTCGTGCAGGTGATCCAGCAACAGTTTTCAACTTGTACACATTTATCAGGATCGTTGAGATTTAGGGGAATCTGATGAGTCGATTTACCAGACTGTCTTTGTTTTAGTGTTGCTTCGTCCTGAAGGTCAAAGTCTTCAATCGATTGATTCGAGATCGTCTCATTGATTTGAGATAAATAGCATGTCCGGCCGGTAACTTGACCCCCTAGGACCTCTCCAACACCACATGTTGTCATGAACTTCACCTTGAGATGTGAGATCGACGTCACTGCTTTGAATGCGATTAAGCAGGGTCGTTCTAGAATGGCGTTGTGAACCAAGGTTAGGATAGCTACCAGGAACGCAAGCATAAAGGATGCTATCTTTAGGTACGTTCCTAATATGACCTCCAGTTGGATGGTCCCCTGTACCAGAATGGGTTCATTATCGAATCCATTGCACGATCCCTCAGTTGGCTTCATTTGGTCATTTTTCAGTTCGAGCTTAAAGTAGGCATTGAGATATAACCAATTCTTTAAACTTCCATTATCGATGAAAACTCGTGTCTAATGGTACTCAAGCATACCATTAGAGACGAGTACAAATATAATAAGAAGGTTAGAATGGAGAGTTATTACATATGCTATATCGTCGTTACTAAAATTAATGATATCATTTCTAACTCCTACCCTCTGTCTTTTGCTACTGGAAGCCGTCTTAGGGAGAGTCCAAGAGTTGGCCCTAAATGGTTTGGTGGAGAGCACATTGACAATTCCGGCCGCAATCCGGTTAAGGGGCTGCTCGTGCTAGTCAAGCTCTTCTTCATTTTCTCTCTCGGAAGTTTACCCCACGCCTCTCAGGAACTTGCTGAGGTACCCTTTCTACACGAGAGCCTCAATCTCCTTTTATAGAGTCTAGCAGTGCTCGATACTGTGACCCGAAAATCGATGGTAGAAACAGTATTTAGACTAATCTCCTCCCGTTAGGTTTTTGGGCTGCTTAGGCCACTTTAAAAACTTCTCGTCCAAGATCTGCATGAGAATGTTCATCTAGGTGTCATTAAAAGAAGTCAGATTCAGGGGTCTGAACTCTCTTTGAACATCCGGATCCATTCTTGACTGCTTCCTGGGATCTCGGGCATTGGCATTGTCTCCATTCCTTTTTTTTCCCGTTCATCGATCCCTAATGGTGGCGGTCTATGCGCTCTGACCGCTTTACTTCGTTTATGTATGCACGAGTGATAGTCTCTGCCTCAAGGAAGGTTTTAGGCTCCTCTTGGACCAAGTATTTAAAGAATTCGTCTGATTACAAGGTCGTCATAAAGGTGTTAAGCTTCACCTCGTCGGTGAGCTTGAATATCCTTTAGGCCTCGGCATTGAATCCGGCCAAGAAGTGTTTCGAACTCTCGTTTGATTTTTGTCGGATGCAGACAAGGTGCCAATACTGCTTCTTCTCCCTTCAGCTGGAGGCGAATTGCGGCAGAAAGTTGTTGGTCAATTCCTAGAATATTCGGATCGAATGTGGCTACAAGCAGTAGAACCAAATCCAAGCATCTCCCTTAGGGGTTAGAGGGAAGCATAGATGCATAGCGGCGGCGTCAAGACCCTAGAAGCCCGGCAGAGTGTGAAAGTTATCCAAATGATCTATCGGATTGGAACTTCTGTCGTAGGGTTCTAGGGTCGACATCTTAAACTTGTGAGGGAGTGACTGCATCCGGATTTCTCTCGTAAATGGTGACCTTATTAGGTCAATGGAGTGTCTGTCGGTACTTCCTCTAAACAGCTGATGCTCAATCCTCATTTTTCACTCCTCCACTTGAGAGGAAGATGCAATCCTCTTTGCGTTGAGGAAGATCCTTTGACTTTGAGTGGTTCGGAAAGATGTGCTAGACTTGGCAGCTATATACCCTCCTTAGCTGGGTGCTGCAAGAGGCTTCTTCTTGGACTGGGGGTTTCCAGTTGTTACAAATGCAGCGTGAATTCCGCCGTTCTAAGCTTTCATCTCTCACTCCGTGACTCAGTTGGTCTCCCGGCTGTGCCTGGCCCCATTGCTTGTGGCCGCTTGGGCCTCGAGGTCGTCGGGCCGCAGGATCTCCATCCTAGTGGGCTACCTCTTCTTTCGACTTCTTCTCTTGGATGTGGAGGTCTGCAAGTTAGAGGAAGGAGCTCCTAGTGGTGGTACCTCAAGACGAGTACAGATAATTTGGAGCAATTTTGCGAATGCGTCCACCTGGGTAGCTAGCACTGCCACTTCAATGGCTTAACAGTCGTTCTCATGGCTACCTACGGTCGGGTCGTCACCATGGAAAGTAACGTCACTAGCGGGTGCGCTCGCTTGAGCCTTAATGCTTACTATGCTTGCTTGCTTTGGTTATGGTGGTAGGCTTTTCGTCACACTTCCCACAAGCAGTACCGATGATGCATCCTTAAATTCGAATTATTGAACGAATTAGAGAGCTATCTAATTCAGGTGTCTGATTAGGAGCGGGTCTAATCTTCATTATTGCAAACCTGAATCCTACACAACACAACTAAAAAATAAGAGGTCAAAGGATGGCGGGACTCGCACCCCAATATGTCCTCTGATATTCAAGTCAGTTATCTTTCCACTTGATCAAGAAAGATATGAGGATGAGAGAAGAAATGCGTAGATATAAGGGTGTTCGGGGATTAAGTGTAATATAGAGGGTTGGGCTCCGTGAATGCGCTTGATGGGTGAGCGACTTTCTGCATGGGAATCACACTCGTGGGAGAGTGGTTTCGTGAGAGTAAAAACTGCACTCATAGAAGAGTGACTTTTAGAAAAGATTGCACTCGTAGGAGAATAGCTTTGTAAGAGAGAGAGCGCGATGGAGGGAGCCATGCTCTAATGCCCAAATGTTCAAATTTTGGATTGATGGATCAATCACTCCTTTTTTTTCCAATGAATAAAGGGATGTATTTATAGAGTGAGAGTTGGTTAGCCACCCTTGGGCCTCACAGCTTTGCAACTGTGAGTAGCCGACACCACAGGTCTGTAGTGGCAGGCTGTGAGCACTACGGTTCTACATCTCTGAGGTATCCGTCATCATGTTTCCACCCCTGGAACTCTACACCGTCGTAATCCTCAGGGTGACAAGCTGGTGCCTACCGCCTGCAATTCCTATTCCTACAATCGTGAGGGACCACATGGTGACAGAAGTCGTTTGGATTTGTTTACTAAGTTGAAGCGGCTTGAGTTGAGCCGCTGATTAACTCTTATTGCCTGTATACTATTGGGCTGATTCGGGTTGAGCTGTTTGGGCCTTCTATTTCACTTTCTAGATTCTAGGCTTGGAAAAGCTCTTGCTGGGCTGCTGCTTGCTAGGCCCTTCTTTCTTCTACAAGTTGGGTTCTAGGTCAACCCACGGACTAGCAAACCCATCATCCTTAATCATCAAAATTGATTACAACGCATGCATACTTGACCCTAACAAGTGTAAGAGCCAAAAACATAATACTATGAATTCCCAGACAATCCAACTCTATTGGAGACTTCAACGGCATTGATGGGTACACATAAAGTGGGGATGTAACAAGTCCTCCAAAAACCACACCCATTGTCTTGTATGCAAGAAGAAGTGTCTTCCATCGATTCGATTACTAATTAGAAATTCCAAAACTACACATAATGTGTGGGCTTCAAATCTGACAATTGCAAGCCACCCCATATAACAGTCTATAATAGGAGAATTACCAGAAAAAAAAAAAAACACAATTCAAATTTTAGAAATGGAAATTGAAAAAAAAAAAAAAAAGGAAACAAGGAATACATGCAATTTTAGAACTTGATGCATCATTAAATTCGAATTGTTGGATGAGTTAGGGAGCCACTTGATCTCTCATGACGGGTTGAATAGAAGCAGGTTCGGTTTCCGTTTTTTATAACTTAGATCCTGCACACCATAACAAATAAACGAGAAGTCAAAGGACGGCGGAACTCACTCCCTCGTATATCTTACGACGCTCAAGTCAGAAATCTTTCTGCAATGGTTAAAAAAATGGAAGATGCAGTGAGATATGTGGATGCTAAAAGGAGAGGGATTGAGTATGGATTGGAGGATTAGGTTCTGAGGGACGCGGTTGAAGGGGAGCAGCTTTTAAGAAAGTGTACACTCATGGGTTGAGTGACTTATGAGAGAGGTGAGAGAGCTCTTTGATCTTTCTAGGATACTTGTGTGCCAGAATCATTTGGTCCCCCTTCCCGTAGGGATAAAAAGGTATTTATAAAATTAGAGCCGGTGCGGCCTTCGCGGCTAATGTCGACTACCTTTGCAGATCTGCTGAGTTGTCTTTGTGATCGTGCAAGGGGTGCATATGGCAATCGTGGCCATCAAGGGATATTCCTTCCATTTTCAGGATGATGTTGGAGGTTGTTGCATGGCAATTTTTTTTTAGGGAGATCCGTTGAGCAGTAACTGCCATCCTAAGATGATGTGTAATCAAAGATAATATTTTGAGAATATTTGCTGAACTGTTAGGACAACGTGGTGATTGTGTTATGACAAGTTCTAGATGCGCTGCGATGTCAGGGTGTCAGTGGCTGTGCAAGAAGGGGCAACCATAGGTGCGGTGATACGCAACCATAATCACCCACTCATTACTGACCAGCTCTAGGTCGGCCTGTCTTGGCCATCCGTATCAATGCCTAGGCCTTTGATCCGTCCGTCCGCATGAGGGGCCACTCGCATTTGGGCTTTCCTCTTGCCAACACCATGCCTCCTCGGCCTTCAGCGAATATTTGTTGAGCTGCTGCCTTCCCTGTGGGACAACAAAAGGTAGATACGTACAGAAGAGAAAAGTGACGGGAGACCTTGATTTCGTCATTATGAGGAAGGGAAGATCGGCATTGGCTTAAGCATCAGCAGAATCAACTGCGATGATCTCCGTGAGTGCTGTCAAGCCCCAGCGATCCATGGATTTTGGGGGGCACGACCCCACCACCACTGACAGTGATTCCACGGGTGGGATGAGAGTAGGGCAGAGAGGAGAGAGCGGCCAAAAAGCGAGATATATTTCCGGGTTGATTTCTTGTGAACGGAAAAAGGCAGTCTTCATCGGAGCAGGGCGCTTTCGGTTTCCTCGTACTCGCCCACTTCAGGAAGGTTACGTCTCAGATAAGCCAGTAGCTCCCGTCATTTTCGACTATGTCATAATATATTAAAGTATCATAAATGCAATAAAATATTTTTATATAATATAACTCTGGTGTTAAAATAAATGTAAAGAAGAAACACAAAAAAATAAAAATAAAAAACGATAATAAAACAAAAACAATAGAATAGGCAGATTATTTTTTATATTTTTGTAGTGGAAAAATTTGGGAGAACTTAGTGTCGATGAGCGGAGATGATAGAGAAGAAGGGAGGCTGGGAGAAATAATTAATCTTCCACCATCCTTAATTTTTATTTATTTTTGAATTACCATTTATAACATTAAAAAAACAGTCCTAAACGTATTTGCTTTTCATATATTTGTTATGCATTGAATGAGACACGACTTACGTTTGTCAGCTTGTATCTATGCAGACCTCAGCGCTGGGATATGTAAGGAAAACAAGGTGTTAGAAAGTGATCGGTCTCAATACCCAGGGCCCATAAAGAGTGGCCCAAAAGCCAAGCATACGGTTCAAGAGGCCCGCCAAGTCAATTTGGCCAAGATTTTGGATTAGCCCAAGAGGCCCGAGGACAATTGTCCACGTCTCAATATTCCCAAGAGCCTGTCTTGGCTTGAGGGGTTAAGCTAGCCTTAGGAAATTGATGACCTCCTGAGGAGCCCAAATGATCGAAATAGCGCCTGATACTAGCTCAACCAGGAAAGCTCAAAGGCCCTCCACGGGCCAGCCTCCAAATTAGAGTCCGAGAACATTCAACTCCGCGAATCCGCGGACTTGACAGAGGCTAAGAAGACTTTTAAATGACGAGAACTATTTCGACGTTCTTGAGACGCCAGGATGGAGGAAAGAAGCCCAGATAAATCAAGGGCGCTAACTCAGACGTCTCACTGTTACCAATGAGCACGCGCTCCATGCAACACGCAATAGCCACAGGAAATGACGACCTGCAGAACACGCTCGATCACGTCAAGACTAACGTCACACTTAACGTGCCTGACATAGCACGCCAAATCAGCAAGGTTGGTAGCTGGCTTCCCAACACACGCCAACGCCACGTGAGACCATTTCAAGAATAAACTTTCCACTATAAATACCTCACCTAAGCATCTAAAGAGGAGAAGGGAAAAAAAGCTACCGGCAACTGTGTAAGTAGCGAGGAGAAGAGAAAACAAGAGCAGTGAGAAAAAAGGATAAGATTCCCGTTTTGCAACTGAGAGTAGCTTCCTTCCACTTTACAAAAGCTGAATACCTCTAACCCGTTCAAAGATTGACTCATTTCAGACCTAGCGTCCAATGGTTTTTTCCTCTCATTAAAAGGAGGGTTTTCTACTTAAAATCCCATGTATTATTCTCTCTCTCTTTTCCTGATGCATCATGCCCACTAAATCCCACGCAAAATCACCAGTTCACTTGTGTGTTACACGATTCTGCCTGTCCGAGCAACCCGAGATGATCCACAAAGTCAACTCGGATCTTCATCGTATGGCGGCCGAAATCTCTGGATGTAATATTGACGCCATCTATGGGAAGACAATTAAAAATTTGCTCTTCACACCTTCACAGGGCGTTCAGAAACACTCCGACAACCCACCCTCCAAATTCCGGTATGGTAAACACCAGGACGCAGACGAGTGTGCCGATCAGAGAGGCGGCCTCATGCGACAACGGCCCCGACTCCTGTGTTGGGATAGAAAACCACCCTGAACCGGTCGTTCGAGCCTCAGCAACCAGGATGAAAGACATGTCCAAGGCCTTCCTAACACTCTGTTCCAAAATGAATGAGCAGGCGAGAGAATCCCCTTCCAGGGCATTCCAGCCAGGGACTTCTCGAAACCAAGGCAGGCTGGTTCCCCGAACATGGAACGCTGCACACCTCAGTAAGTATTACCAATAAGTAGGCAGGCGATCGAGCAAGGCAAAATGTATCACTTGATATGTTCAAAGCACATTTTGCTAATCCAATTGTCTGCTTTTCATTCCCTATCTTGCATATCATTGAATGTTGCCTACTGTCCCGATAACTTGCTAGATCTAGACTGTCCCTAAATCAAGTGAAAATGATCCTCTCACTTGTATTAAAAGAAAAGAGAAAAAACTCGAATTTGTCCGAGTGGCCCAAGAGGTCGTATCTAAAAACTCGGCTCTATCTGAATGACACGAGAGGTCATATCTAAAAACTCGACCCTGTCCGAACAGCCCAAGAGGTCGTATCTAAAAACTCGGCTCTGTCCGAGTGGCCCAAAGAATCATATCAAAAAACTCGGATATATCTGAGCGACCCAAGAGATCATACCTAAAAACTCGGATATGTCCGAGCAGCCTATGAGTCGTATCTAAAACTCAACCTTGTCCAAGCGGCCCATGAGGACGCATCTGAAAATCAACAAGTGGTTGAATTCGAAGCTTGGTGCCACGCCAAGCAACTTTTTAGGCTAGACTACTAAAAACTTATGTGGCCCAAAATGGCAAGCATACAACGACCCTAGAGGTAACGTCTACAGCCTAAGACAGCCAAAAGGCTTAGGCATTAAACCGGCATAAAACTAACTTGTTTAGCACATGTTGCACTAAAAGCAAACACTCGTGCAATCTGAGTAGGGGAATCAAACGCTTCGGCTTAAAATAAGCACAAGTTTTATTCATGTACGCGACATATGTACAACGCTACTCATGTAAAAAAAAGAGAAAGCTATACAAGGCTAACAGCAGCTAGCTCTCGGGGGATCCTGACTGAGGAGGTGTTCCATGCTGTTGACCTTCCCCTAACTCGGAAGGCCCCATGTGGCCTGACGGTCCCAGCCTCTCTGAAGGTTGAGGATGGCCCAGTGGCCCAGATCGTAGGGTGCTGGGAAACGGCCTTCCTGGGAGGCCATACAAGTCCTCCGAGCATGTAGCGCTGGCGTTCCGAGGATCAAGCATGGCCGTCAGGAATCGTGGATGTAGCAACCGCATCAATCAGTGACACAAATTGATGCCGTCCTAGTACTTGCTCTCTAGCAATGGCGCTATATCTATGGCCCTCACCGAGGTCCTCAACCCTTCCTCTAGTTGGAGGTTCCTGTTCCGGAGAAGCCTATATTGGATCTGCTAAAGCCTCAAGGTATCCTCGAGAGACACAATTTTTCCATTAGCCTCAACAAGCTCAACTTCCAGACGCTAGCTGCCCTCTTCGGCGACCATCAAGGACTCCATCTCCGAACAAGTCCAGACGACATCACCAATAAGCCAATCGAGGTTCCCAGCTAGATCCTGAAACTATGAGAAAAAGGCAAAACTATTAAGGCGTAAACGGCAGGAAACAAGGGTGCTAAAAAGGCTCAGGAGAGATAGTGAAATACCCTAGAGACGAGAGAGTTGCGGCCGGGACCACCCTCTCTTATGAACTCGGACTCCAGTGGCTCAGCGGTAGGCGCCACACGGACCTCAATCGTGGTCTCAGGCGGGGGAGCATAACCATCACAATCGAAGATAGGAGGCTCTACAACTCCGAAAGGCTCCATGCCCCTAGAGGGCTCTGAAATCACGACCTCACCCTCATCACCGCTCGGAAATTCGACAATGTCCTCGTCCAAGGGTTCCTCCCGGACCCAGCAGCCGCCGAGATAGGCGTTGTCACCAATGTTGTCGCTCCCTCGGCCTAAGTTCCCTCAGCGTCCCTCGCAGCCTGTCCAGCGTTGAGGTCCTCGGATGGGTCTCCAATCCAATCCAAGACCTCGCCAGTAAACTCAACAGGAACGTCACTGATTTGCTCTTCAGTGGGAGACCGAGTAGCCAGGAGGTCTGTGAACCGGCCAACAGATTTGGGAGGACAACCAGAAGACTCAGCAAGAGAAGAAGGTCCAGGACCCTCAGCATCCCGGATTGGCTGTGTGGCTGAAGTCCTCAACCTCCTAACCAAGGGCGCAATTACAGCGTCGTCGTCGTCGGATGAGGAGTACTCAATAATGGTCGTTGGGCATTTCGAAGTCTCAGTCCAGTGACTCTTTCATGACCGCTCGGATGGCTCCTCAATCCTTAGAGAAACCTCCTTTTTCCTCAATCTCTTCTTCTTCTTCTCTCGAGGAGCAATGACGCTAGAATCTTCGGCTAGAGTCGTCTACTTGGCTTTCACCAAGTTCTCCGACGTCAACCAAGTATTATGCTTATTCTCATTAAAACTGCCAAGGTTGGCCATCACCAAGTCGGTGACGTCCCTGGCAACCTCCCTCTAGTCCTTGGTGGCATTCGAGTAATTCTTGCTCGCCACATTTCCCCAGACTAGGGAGAGGGCCAAATTCTCCCGAACACTCAAAAAGAAAAACTTGTCTTTCCACCTTTTTGTGGAGTCAGGATTCCTTCTGCTCATGACGGCAAAATCTGGACAAGAGGTCATGATGATCCAATCCAAATTATGAGTAAAGCGAAACATGACCTTCACCATCGATACCTCAATCACCCTATTATAACAGCGAGCGAAAATGTAGAAGGAAACAAGATACATGATGGCATTGGGCTGCAATTTCGCCAACGGAACACCCAGCTCCATCATAATGTGATACAACTCTAGAGGGACAGGAAATCGAAGCCAACTCTTGAGGTGCACTTCATACACGGTGATAAAGCCATCCAGTGAACTGCATGCCCTATCAGCAGGCTCAAGAACCACCATCGCCATTGTGTCTGAGATGTTATACCTTGTGCGAATGGCCTCCAGTTTCCTTAAGGTAAGGGAGGATGCGATCTCCTTAACTCCAGGAACCATATAAACTGAAGAAGGAAGGTGATGAAAGCAAGAAAGGAGATAGGAGGCGACGAACGAATTCCTGGAGAGAAGGAAAAACGCCAAGGAAAGAAGTTGTGTTTTGAAAAACAACCTAGAAAGCTATAAAAATCAAAAGGGCGCGCCCCTCATCACCCTCGCCACACGTCAGTCGCCCATACGCGGTCAAAGATCGTAGGCTTTGGCTTCCCAAGGCAACATCAGATCAATTTATTGCGCATTTAATACCTTGTAGGAGCCCAAACGACGGCGCTAGATAAGTCTCAGACTCGAAGGAAGGTCTCGTGCACACAAACTACCGGCTTTGGGCTCCACTACCTCCAAGGATATTTATTGACCTCAGGCTAAAATGAGAAGACGCCCATCATCCAGAAAGGACCAGCAATGTTCAAAATCCCGGTGAAAAAATTCCTCTGACGTTTTAGTCAAGGTCAGGCCACCGCTCTCCACCATGTTCGCGGATAGAGGCAGAATGAGAAAGCAGACGCCTTCATCCAGCGAAGCCGCCACCAGATTACCACCGACAAAAGAGGGCCTTCACAAGAGAGGCAGTGGCGTCGAGTAAACATGCCAAACGGTTGAGGCTTTCAAACCCTTTGGCATGAGGGCTAATGATGGGTCCCAATACCCAGGGCCCATAAAGAGTGGCCCAAAAATCGAGCGTACTGTTCAAGAGGCTCGCCAGGTCAATCTGGCCAAGATTTTGGATTGGCCCAAGAGGCCCAAGGACAATCGTCCACGTCTCAATATTCCCAAGAGCCTGACTTGACCCGAGAGGTTAAGCTAACCTTAGGAATCCGATGACCTCCCGAGGATCCCAAATGATCGAGATAGCGCCTGAGACTAGCTCAACCCGGAAAGCTCAAAGACCTCCATGGGTCAGCCTCCCAATTACAGTCCGAGAATATCCAACTCCGCGAATCTGCGGACTTGACAGAGGCCATGAAGACTTTTGAAGGACGAGGACTATTTCGACGTTCCTGAAATGCTAGGATGGAGGAAAGAAGCCCAGAACGGCCGAGGGCGCCATCTCAGACGTCTCACTGTTACCAAAGAGCACGCGCTGCTTGTAACACGTAACCGTCACAGGAAATGATAACATGCAGAGCACGCTCGATCATGTCAAAACTAACGTCACACTCAACGTGCCTGACACAGCACGCCAAATCAACAGAGTTGGTGGCTGCCTTCCCAACACACGTCAACTCCACGTGCGACCATTTCAAGAATAAACTTTCCACTATAAATGCCTCACCTAAGCATCTAAAGAGGAGAAGGGAAAAAAAGCTACCGGCAACTGTGTAAGCAGCGAGGAGAAGAGAAAACAGGAGCAGTGAGAAAAAAGGATAGGATTCCTGTTGTGCAATTGAGAGTAGCTTCCTTCCACTTTACAAAACTGGATACCTATAACCCGTTCAAAGAAAGTGGACTCATTTCAAACCCAACGTCCAGTGATTTTATCCTTTCATTAAAAGGGAGATTTTTCACGTAAAATCTCATGTATTATTCTCTCTCTTTTCCTGACTCATCATGCCCACTAAATCCCACGCAAAATCATTAGTTCACTTGTGCATTGCACGATTCCGCCCGTCCAAACATCCCGAGAGGATCCACAAAGTCAACTCGAATCTTCGTCATACGGCAGCCGGAATCTCAGGACGCAACAGAAATGTCCCTTGAGAAGTCACACTCGATGCTCAAGCAAGATTGTGATCCAACCAAATAGTAGGATGGGTTTAGAAAATGCAGCATATGAGCATATGTGAATAAGGTGTAGAGAGGAGATTTTGATCCGTGACTCATCCAACATGTCAGGCGATAGGGGGAGACATTGGTTGTCGATGCATGTTTTAATGAGAGAAGAAGGTTCATGCTGGCCAGTTAAGGTAGCTAAACAATATTTCTTGTATGAAGCTTTCAAAAATGTCATTGGGAGTCAGTCATTAGTACAACAGTAAATGCCTACGCAAAAAATAATTCTTAAACCCATCTGTGGAAAGGATGACTGTGTTGAACAATTGGGGATTCTAAATAGTGTGTCCCATTGAGAGCTTGTTCAGAAATTTTTGGGAGTCAATTCTTGATGAGATAATAGATGCTTGTACGATGAATAATTTCCAGCCTTGATTTCCTTGATACCATAATTCGCATGCTTAGCAAAACATATGCCTAAAATAAATTCAAAATGATAGTTAGTAGTTAAAATACAAATAAAGTTAGCCAAAATAAGTGCTAATTGTCACATAAATACCACATACACAGCACATATATCAACCAAAATTACCTAAAATGCATCTTATGTACAACACAAGTGCTAATTGGGTGATCGGCAGCAAATATTAATATTAATCGGTAAGGGAAGTGCTAATTTTTTTGGTACTATTCTTTAATTTTTGAAAATTGTTGCATAGTGGTATATTCAATTTGTGGATTGTTCAGAATTGTTATAAACTCACTCATATTAGTAGGGATTTTTTGGATGAGATTCCCCCCCCCCCATTTAATAGGACTTTCAATAGAAAAACTATA